>JAHBCN010022697.1:0-13091 GCA_019359885.1 Listronotus oregonensis
CTTCAAGCATTTCAAGTCAGGCTTTTCTGAAATAAAACTAATGTTAAAAAATATGCAGATAAATTTCACAAAAGTAAGGTATCGAATTTATTAATACAATACAGGTTTAAGTGAATATCATTGCTATACAAACCTTCGAAGTATAAAAGGATATTTAGTTCATTATTTGCATAATCCTCGTCTCTAGGAATTGTTCCTTTTTTCTCTTAAATGATGTGGTATCTTCCACTTGGTCATGGACTCTTTTAAATGTTTGTGCAGCCGGAACAACTCTTTCGCCGCCATACACACGCCTATATTCCCTTTAAGCCCTTTTTTGATTATAATTATTCTTAACATAAAATTTATAAATGTCTTTTCTTTCTTGCTCAGAATAACCCATAGTTAAGTAATATTTTACCGAATAATTAATTAAAACTAATGCTCAATGTGAAAGAAAGTAATTTGACGGACATGTCAAACTTCATGGCTACTTGATGAAATTAACATACGTAGCAATATCGCGTGATAATGATAAAGCTTATAGTTTTTTGCATTTTGGGATGTAACCATTGTAGTCAGACATAGGGTATGCTACATAAAATATGTTTAAATTTCAAGGGGAATACGAATCTTAAATAAAAAAATAGGGGACTCATTTGAAATAAGAAAGTAGGTCCACGTCCAGACTTTTGAAACACCCCTGTATAGATGTAAAGAAGTTTTTTAAAAAAAATTACTTGAAACAGTTAAACTTTTATACTAAATTTTTTTTCCTAAACGTTAAATAAAAAAGTTAATGGGGGGTTACATTTATAACCGGACACCCTGTACATAACGGACCCCCTGGATATAGTTTTTTTTAATTACTTTTATAATACTAGGCGTAATTTAATATTTTTTAATATAATTGTTACTAGATGAGTTTTTTAAAATGAACCCATCAAATCATATTTGGCTTATTTAGTTTGCCAGAGACGGACTAGCACTGACACAATAATAGCATTTTTGTATGATAAAGGCTCAACAATATTTTTTGGATAGCTTTAATAAAAAAAGGTATTCTTGATTGACCTCGATAAAATCAACTGTTAACGAGCAATACAATGTTTGGTTTTTTTTTATACAGGGTGTTTTCTAATTGTACGTCAATATTAAGGGAGGCAATTTTTGGGTCCATTTTAAGAAGAAAACTTCATTTGAACGTATGTCCTAAACGTCTTAACTTTTGAGATACAAGCTGGTAAAGTTTTTAAAAATAAATCATTTATTATTAATATCTCTAATACCACTTTAGATATTATAATGAAATTTGACATACATGTACTATATATCAAGAATCATTTTTTAGTGAAATTTTAAAAAAAATGTGGTACACTAAAAAATTCTTCGTGATACATAATAGATTTACGCCAAAATTCATTAAAATATCTAAAGTGGTATTACATATATTAACAATTAATAATTTATTTTTGAAAATTTTACCACCCTGTATCTCAAAAAAGGTTTCGAAAATACGTTCATTTAATTTTTCCTAAAATGGACAAAAATTCTTCCCTATTTTGACGTACAATTAGAAAACACCCTGTATAATGTAAAAACATTACCAACAGAAATATTTTATTTCTCGTAAACAGTTGAATTTATCGATGTCAATCAAGAATACCTATTTTTTAGCTTAAGGTTAAAGTTATCCAAAAATAATATTGTTAAGCCTTTATTACACAGTGTGTTAAAAAATTGCTATTATAGCGTCCCTTAACTAAATAATCCAAATATTATTTAATAGGTTTATTTTAAGAAGACTTATCTAGTAACAATCATATTAAAAAAATATTAAATTACGCCTATATTTTAAAAGTTAATTAAACAAAAACAATTTCCATAGGAAAAAATTTTTATAGGAACTTGTCATAATATTTTAAGGTTTTCTATTAGATTTTAAAAGATTGCCAACATATTCTGGAAAACCCTCCCCAAGTTTTATAAATTTTGGTAAAGGAATGAAAGATTGACAGCAAAAAAAAAAAATATATATATATATATATATATATATATATATATATATATATATATATATATATATATATATATATATATATATATATATATATATATATATATATATATATATATATATATATATATATATATATATATATATATATATAAATAAATTATATATATTAAATAAAATACGAATTTAAATTTATAAATTTGTATTGCACTTTAGAAAGTTAAAATTGATACTTAGATATGAAAAACTGAAATTTCATTTCGTTTTTATTTTTCATTATTTAAAGAGATATGAAAAAAAAAAATATTTTTGATTTTGCTTAAAAATTAAGGATTTTTAAACGTTTTTTGTAGAATAATTTATTTTTTAAATAATATTTTTTATTTAATTTTTTGAACCTTTATTATAATTAAAAAATTATAAATTAATATTTATTAAAAATATGAAATAAAAATATTTTTTTTTAATTTTTTATAAAATATTTTATTTAAAAAAAATATTAATTTATAATATTTATTTAATTTTAATTTTAAAAAAAATAATAAAAATTATTTTTAAAAAAAATAAATATATTTTAAAAAAAAAAATTTAAAATTAATTTTTTTAATTTAAAATATATAAATTTTTTTTTTTATATTTTAAAATAATAAAAAAAATTAAAAAAATAAAATTTTTTTTATTAATATAATTTTTTAAATTTTATATTTTTAATAAATAATTTATAATTTATATTTATTTTATTTATATATAATTTATTATAAATATATATATATATATATATATATATATATATATATATATATATATATATATATATATATATATAATATATATATATATATATATATATATATATATATATATATATATATATATATATATAAATATTAATCTAAACAGACCGATTATTCTGAAAAATCCTTATTCAGCTTTTCTTACTGTGATCATTACATTATAAAATCAGTTAACAGCACTATTTACAATAAATCTATTATGTCATTGACAGCATTAATCTGGTTAACAAATTGTTATAAAAAATATCAGCATATCTTCACAATGATATTTGGTAACAATTCTTAAGGACCTTCCAATGAACAAGTTAAATCGTTATTTTTCTTAAACCAGACGACTTGATCGATTAATAAAATTGAATTTGTGTCATTAAAATGAATAAGGCATTATTTAAACGATATTGACGAATAATTTCTTGTTTCGGTAAAATTAAATTATTGCAATATTACTTCGCCTAACTGATAAACTTAATTCAATGAAATGGAGAAGTGCTAAAACCGTTTAAAATAAAGTTTTCATCAGGCAATTTGATTAATCCACAAGGGTGAATCTAAAGCAATAAAATAAAGTTAATATTATAAGCATCATTTATGCTCAATATTGTTTTCTCTCAGTAAAGTTGACAGTATCTACTCTAACAATAGAATTAATTAAATTAAACTGAACGGTCTTTAAACAGTAAGAATTAACATTTAAAAAAATTGCTAAAATTTTATTGTTAATCACTTAAAGTAGTAATTTTAATAGATTGACTTATGATGAGACTATAGCGGTGTAAGAAGATAAATATAACAGGCAAGTGAGAAATATAAAGATGCTACACATGTGGTGGTTCTCAACAAAGGCATCTCCTAGTGACATACACCACATATTTTTTACTTTGAAAGAGAAGTTATATTGGCTATTTTTACGGTGCAAAACCCTGAAAATACTCATAAATAAGCGACAGATCTCCTATAGTTCGTCAGTGGGCAAAAAAGAAAGCTTTCCTGTAAGGGTGGAGTCTTTAATAAAACAAATGACCCTTCTTTGGATTGAATGGAGGATGCTTAAGATATGGGGATACCAATCCCTAAACAGAAAATCAGTATGTCAATAAGGGTTTGATTTGGGATACATACAGAGTATAAGGATTAGACAGGAATAAATACTTTTTGGCACGAAAGAGAAGTCCGAGGTTCCTCAAATCTGCTGTTGCTGTCGTTTCTATGGATATAAAATGTCCTTACTCCGTAAGGTTATTCTTGAAAGTAACACCCACAAGGTTAAATGACTCTTTGTTCGACATATCTATTGGTAGATTTTTTCACAGCAACAAAAATAATTAAGTTTTAAAAGTATTAAACTGGTCAAGATATTTGTCGTCCCAATTTAATAGTAATTTAATATTCTGTAAAAGAGATATATGCTTACCTGCTCTTGTTTTCTAAATCAGACTTAAAGACTGCCTTAGAAAACTGAATGAGTGAACGGTACTATCGTTAACAAAACTTCAGATAGTATTGATTGTAAAAAAAAATTCTTGATGTGAAAAAAAATAGAATACTGCCAAAACTAAATGAGTGGCCATTTTCAATAACTGATACAGCTCGATTAGAAAGAAAACTGAAGAGCCAAAAACAAAATTTAGGCTGAAGACCGTAGGAAGAAAGTTAGTTAAGTAGCGCAGCCCTAGATACGTCAGAAACAACAATCTGTCAAAAGCATGTCATCGACAGATCTTTTGTGACGAAGTCTGCGCTATCTGAATAATGTTTTTCATTGCCTTGCAAATAACTAACATACGTGTTATATGTCTATAATTAAAAGGAAAAGTTTACGCTTCTTTCGTAGGGATAGGTTGCACACGTGCGGTTTTCCAGCTCTCTGGAAAAATGCCCATGTCAGAGAAAAAACTTAAAGCGGCGAGTAGAATAGGTTAAACTTTAGAAGCATATTTTATTAGACAATTGTTGGTATGTTATCCAAACACTTTTTGTAAGCTGAAAATTTTAAACACCTAACTTCATCACATGATATAGGAAGCCATAGTTCATGACATGTAGTTCAAAAAGGATTGTCAAAGAAAAGCAGATAGCATTCCAAGAGTCGGTGGCAAAAATATTCCTTAGACCATCCCATTCAGCTGAATTATAGGTAGTGCTAAATGGTGCTTGGCAGCATGCATTAAGTGCTTCACAATGTACAGAGTTGAAACAGTAGACAAGCCGATATTTTCTTGGTAGAACTCGAGGTTGAAAAAAGAAATAGTTTATACCCTTTCCTAGGCAACCCTGAAAAAGTAAGTAGGTTCCCTGATAAGACTGTTCTGCCAGTTACTGGCTGCAATTGGGTGTAGGCTGCTTTACTCTGAAAGTAATTCCTTTCGCTAAGAAAAACTGGAAAATGACATTATAAAACTTTGTTAAAAAAGACCAAAATATGGGAATTGTCAGACAGGGTCGGGTAAATAGAGCAGATAAATTTAGGAGAAGACCCAAAATTTAAGCCAAAGGTTGTCGGGCGTACCTGATTCGAGGAGTAACTAGGGCATGAGTTAGATCGTTGCGACCGTTAGCACATACTCCGCCATAAGAAAGAAAGGATAAAAGAAGTTTGTATTCTGGAAAAAGGAGGTGGTTGGTTGATGTTTTAAAACTAGTTTGAGTTTCGGTTAGAAGAAGTATTTGGGATGAAGATTAGAGTTCAGATTGCAGTAACGGAAAAGATATTTGCAAATGATACGTTACTTACTTGTTAGTGTTAGATATCCAGGAGCACCCCTTACCCGAAGATCCGACGGGGAACGTGATTTTTAACTATTTTAATAGTTTACCCTTAAACTTGTTAACCTCCACATTTACATGAAACCATATAGAACAGCCTCTTTACACTGTACTGTAACGCTACAACGCACACAAGCGAAATTCGGGGAAAACCCGGCCATAAATCGGAAATACCAACTTCGCAATTAAGGCCTATTCTGAGTATAATTTCATTATCTAGTTACCTGGGTATAATAAACAGAAATATTTTACTTGAAAGCTGATGTTCGTGGAGACTATTTCATTGTGATTCAAAAGCGCCTGTGAAAATTAGTAATTTATATTCAGTTTTTCGGCAAAGTGTGGGTAAAATTTTGTAAAGTAACTATGGAGCCTATTGCTGGTGGTAAGTAGAATATTAAAAATAATATTTATTTAAAATATTTCTTTACGTTTTTTTTTTATACTGGTGTTCTGAAAAGTTAACAATCATTTTTTTTTGTCAATTTTTCACTTTTTGCTAAAGTAAAAGTATGATTTCCCGTAATTTCCCGCATTTAAATTAACTTTAAATTATTGTTTAATAAGTCCTTTGTAAGATCCCATCTTAAGTTGCTGCGATAATTTGCGATCTTGACGAGAAAATATTTTTAAAGATTTATGGTCTGGGTCCAAATTCGTATAAAATGTAGGTCCCAAACGCAACAAATAATTTTCTCCTACTAACTTAAAGAATAAATTTTTATAAAATAAAACATTAATTTATATAAAATTAAATAGAGAAGAGAGAAAGAGAAAAAAATTGCCATATGAGTTTAAAGTTCAATATGGGGGCCAATTTTAAATGGCGAAATCTTATTAAAATATATTGTTTTAATTACATTGAACTAAGAATTAAAGAAACAGTTTTAACAATCATTCATGTAGTTTCAAAATATAAATTATAATCCAAACAGCTATTGATAACGTAGTTTTTTAGAATTAACATTCAATTCTTCAAGCTACGGCCTCAATTTTGGAAGATTTTCTAATGTAATTTGAAGTACCATTGATTGCAAAGTATAATCTGTACAAATATTATAAAGAGGAAAGATTTGATTGTTTGTTTGAATTGAATAGGCTCCGAAACTACTGGATCGATTTAAAAAAAAATTTACCATTAGAATCCTACATTATCCCCGATGAACATAGGCTATTGCTAGTAATAAAATAATTAACAAAATTACAACTTATTTTTTCAGGGTCTGCAACAAAAATCTGCTTTGTTTAAAGAAGCCAACTTGTCAATTGGTTAAGAATTTGTCAGTCCAAAGGAGAGAATGGAGCAGTGTCGTTATTTGGCAGAAAAAGTGACCTCTACCATGCGAGTTGAACGCTTGTCAGAAGAGTCTTCAAAGTCTTATATAAATTCATCGAGAAATACGACAAAATGGTCAACAGCATCAAGAAATAAAACTGCATTTGAAAATAAAAATCGAGATTGGTTAAATATTGAGTTGGAGTTTTCTTCGTCAATGAATAAAGCTCAACCAGCCGAAATGCAGGATACAACTTCATCGAGTAGAGGGAGGCCATTCACTGGATTTTTACATTTGAGTGAACGATCAAAAGAAGAAGAACTGAACCGTTGCGAGCAGATCGAAGCCCGGAAGAACTAACATTTGCTGCTCAAATGAAGTTTAGGTCCGAAGGTAAACTGGATGAAGCAGATGTGTTAAATAATGTTGCATTCTCAACACCAACCCGTGCATCAAAATATAAAAAATCTCTTCAAAAAGAATGTGAAATACCATTTGCAGCGGACGAAACCTTATCGCTTTTTGTAGAGGCTAAATTGACAAAATTTCAATATAATCTAATAAGAAATTCGGCAAAAAGCCATAAGTCAACTCTTTATCCTAATTATGAGTCCGTAACTGCCGCAAAAAAAAGATGCTACCCAGAAAACCTAAACATTTCTGAAGATGTAGCTGAAGTGCCTCTTCAAAGTTTGCTGGATCATACATCTTTAAGGTTATTTGAGTCCCTAAAAGAAGTTTTAAATTCTTTAAACCAAGAAAATTATAATAATTTACATTTAATTTGCAAATGGTTGTGTGACGGGAGTTCTGGGGTGAGTCAATACAAACAGCAGTTTGTAGAGTCCAATATTTCAGATGCTAATATCTTTTTAACATCAATGGTGCCAATCCAGCTCATTAACGGGGACCCGAAATCAAAAGATAAGTTTGTAATCTGGGAAAATCCCAGACCTTCCTCCACACGATTCTGTAGACCTCTTAGTGAGAGAAAAGCAATATTTTGACCAACAAATTTCAGATTTGCAACCAACAAAGCTTGATATTCAAGGAAACGATGTATTTTTAAAATACATTTTATATTTTATAATGATAGATGGCAAATTGTGTAATGCTGTAACTGAAAATACTTTAACTCAGAGATGCTATTTGTGTAATCTAACATCCAAAATTTTAACAATATCGGAAGATTTTAAAACAGGAAATTACTGACGAATCTAGATATCAATTTGGTTTGTCATCTTTACATGCTTGGATTCGTTTTTTGAGTGTTTGCTGCATATAACTTATAAGATGGAATTTAAGCAATGGCAAGCGCGAGGTCAGGAAAACAAAAGAAAAACTTGCAAATGCCAAAAAACGAACCCAAGACTTTTTTTTTTAAAGAAATGGGACTATTGGTTGATAGACCAAAACCTGGTTTTGGAAGTACTAATGACGGCAACACTGCTCGCCGTTTTTTGGAATTCTGCTAAATCTTCGGAAATTACAGGCATTGATCAAGATTTGATATTTAGATTCAGAGTAATTTTATTAACAATTTCTAGTGGTTTTCATATAAAAATTGATAGTTTTAAGGACTACTGTCATGAGACGGCCAGAAAATTTGTAGAATTGTATCCGTGGTACAATATGCCAACTTCCGTCCATAAAATCTTAATGCACAGTTCTGATATAATATCATATTTTATGGTTCCAATTGGGAAACTTGGCGAGGAAGCCCATGAATCAAGAAACAAAAGATATTAAAAGATTCAGAAAATTTCATGCCGCAAGTTTTCAAGAAAAATGTTCCTCTGATCCTTTAATCTCCAATATGAAAAAATCATCTGCTAAAAAGCTTAAACAGTACTCTTCAAAAGTTTTGGCATTTTTTGATGAACCAACAGTTTCTGCTGATATTGATTGATTTTAATTATTAAGATAGGTTAGGCTTTATTATTATTACAAAGTTATTGTAAAGTGAGGTCTGTATATACTTTACATACTTAAATATATTACTCTTAACATGTATTTTAAATTGCTCTTATTTTTACACACAAAAGTTAGTTATAAAATTAAATTGAACAAAAAAAAACAAATCACAACTTTTTTAATTTATAATAAGCAATTTTATTAACCTCAGGTATATCAAAAATCTTGTCATTTTGGATTTTATTTCAAAAATTTTAGTCAAAAAGCGTTTATTTTGCGAGATTGAAGTCGGATTAGGACTCGACAGTGACAAAGGAAAGTCAATTTGGGAAAAAAAGCAGGGTTAACTATCTCAATCCACAATTCTGTTAAAATGGTTTACCCTCTCTCTCTGTTAAGTGCCTCAATCCAACTTAAACCAAAAAAACGCTCTTAATTTTTAATTTTAAACTTAACTGCTTAAATTGTTAAAATAATAACAGTCTAAAAATAATAGTAACATTTTTTTTTGAGTTTTTTTTTTTTTAAGGAAATAGGTACTTAAAAGCGCTTATGTAATGCAATAAATGAACCCAAGGGGGGGGGGGGACTTTAAAAAAAATTTTAAAAGAACGGGTTTTCTTAGTTTTAACATTTTCTTACGGTTAAACATGTTTGTGATTCATATAAGCACTATACTATTTATGGCCCCGGTTTTCCCCCCATTTTTTTCCTGTGTGCAACGTAGCTTTAAAACAAGAACAAAGATGGGATTATTCCTATTAATAAGGCATTTTTGTTTCGACTGAATAATTATACATCAAAGTGGAAATTTTACTACCGTATGACCTTTTTTTCCCTTTCCATTACTGTTTAAAAATTTCCAATGAAAACTTTAAATTTATTATACACTGTAAATATACCTTAAATTTTTTTAACAGATTTTAAAACGTTAAGCTGTTTTTGGAACGTCAACGCCTTCTATTCTTTATCGTTAACCGACCAAATATTGAATTCTCAAAAACCCTACATTTGATTAATTAGTAAGTTGCCGCTGTTCTGGGTTTCGTTCGTTCTACCATTTTCATTCGTTAAGTAAATCAGTTTTAGTTAATTAATCGTAATCGGCAATTGAAATGGTTCGTTGCCGCTATTCATCTCAATGCGGCATTGTTTTATACAGATTGTGGGTTCTGGTAAGAAACGTTTTGTTGAAATTGGATTTGGGACTAAAATATAAAGAGTATTTTTTCCGAACGCAGACTATGTTTTTAACTTATTTTAATTTAATACGCCTTTAGTTTTTTTTAGATGACTACATTTCATGAAGGCTTAAGAGAGGAAAGCCTTCTTGTGAGATTGAAATTAATAACAGAATTCTATTTTACAATAAATTAAGATTCCAATATTGTAAATGAGAAGGCAGTTTTAGTCTTTTAAGTAGTGTTCGATTTAAGTTTCGGAATAACAATTTTGGAAACATGACAAAAAATGTAAAAAACAGACAAGGGAGGTTTTGACTCGTTTTTAACAACTTATCTTTGGGGAATTTAAAAAATCTTAAACTTAAAATACAATCTAACTAATTAATTACCAATAATAAATTTTTTAACCTAAAAATTTAAAATTAATTACTAATTAACAATTACACAGCCCTACAAAAAAAAGGCCCAAAAAACCGACCATGGTATCTTTATTTTTTTGGTATCGCTAAATCCGAATCCTGTTTGACCCCATCAGGTCAGGGTCAAGGGCATTTCAAAAAAAAATCTGCAAAATTAATCAAACCCAATTTCAACGGGCAACGGGGTATCCCAATTTTTTTGGGGGGCGCGAATACGAATCCGTGGTCAGTTTGATCCTACCCAATTTGGTTGCAATTTGACCCAAAAATACCTACAAAAAAAACTTAAGGTCTAAAATTGGCTATAGTATCTTTGGGGTATTTCAAGGCAAATCGCAAAAAAATTTGATGGGTTAAACGCCAGGGTTTTGTATTCACGACTAAAAAACATAATCATACAACCTTCACGCCGATTAATTTTGCAGATTTGAAAAAAATCCCCTTGACCTGACCTGAGGGGATCAAACTGACCCCGGATTGGGATGAAAGGACCCCAAAACATGGGGATCCATGTAAGTCTTTCGGACCTTAATTTTTTTATTTTGGGGATGTTTATTATCAAAAAAAAATATTACAAAAAAATCTGAAATAAATCTTTTTCTGGTTTCATTTGGTTTCCCGAATTTGCCAACATCCTTTTTAATCTTTGACGAAATTCTGACGTCAAAATTTAAATTTGGGAAATTTGAATAGGCAAAAGGGCCAAAAAAGGCCCTCCTTTTTTTCCGACTTTAATCCTTTAAATTATTATTTATGGGAACACCTAAAACCACTGTTTATTTTGTTAAAATCCCTGACGTGCTGACTCTTGATTAAAAAGTTGAAATGGAATGTTGGCTGATTCGGAAGATGCCTGGAATTTTGCACGTCCTTCCCAAAAAAAAAATGGGAAATTTTTTTCCGAACCTTCCTATCGGGGTAAAAAAGGAATGGAATTCGCCTTTCGGGGTTTTTTTAAGTTTGAAACCCCCGTTTTGTACCGCATTGAAAGGTTTCGAAATTGTTAGAATCGATCAAACCGAAGGGTTTTTTGTAGTACAAAAAAGAAAAATTGGGACGGGGAAAGGGTTCTTTAATCGGATCAAAAAGACCGTTCGGGAAAGGTTACGAACGATCCCGTTTGGTTGGAACAAAAAAGGAAACGGGAATACATCACCCATCGGTTGGGAAAAGGTTTTTTTGACTAGGCTTCGCGTGACCTACAATAAAATTTTTGGGATTTTAATTGAAAAAAAAGGTTTTTCACTCAAAACCAATTTAATTCGAATATAACCGGGTCGTTCGCTATTGGCAAACGTGTGGGCATGAAAGTGTTCAGAGAGAAAGTTTTCTCCGATAGGCGAAAGTTTTTTTTTTAATTGTCCAATTAAGGCCGGGTATTATAATGTCAAATTATCTCCACTTCGGTAATTTTAACTGAAGTTTTAAACGTGAATTTTATAAACATCTAGGGGGGGTAAAATTTCTGTTTAAACTAAAAAATTCGAAATCGGTACTTCGGTACGCTTAAAATAAAGATTTTTAAAAAGGGAAAAAAAAAAAAAACAATGGATTTAAACCTGTTTACCCTTTAAAATTTTTTTAGCGCAGTTTCCGACATTTCTAATCCCGGGTTTTTGTAAGTCCGATGACCATAATACCTTTGACTCAAATAGGGTAAATTAAATTTTTTTTTTTCAACAGATCTACGTCTTCTTCAATAATACTATACAAACCTATAAACGTATTTACGTTTATTTTCAAATAAACAAACCAATTAAAGAAGAACACCCAAAAACGGCTAGAAAAAAAAAAAAACAACAGTCCTGCATGAAATACATTCGGTTTGCACCGATTCGGTAAAATTACCCGGTACAAAAAACCCCATAAAACGGGGCCCCAAATAATCTTTAAAAGCACTGGAAAATGTTTTAGCTTTTTAGTATCTTTGTAATATTATTTTTTTTTTTAATTTTTTTTTGTTAACGCAATGAAAAAATTTGGGATTTACAAAAAAGGGTTCTGACGGGAAAAAGAAGAAAATCAAAAAAAACCCAAAAAAGGGCAATTTTGTTAAAACTAAAATCAAATTTAAGAAAATAAGCAAAAAAATACTAATGGCGTAACACATTTTTTTTTTTAAATCCCACAATATCCGTACGCACGCCACTGGGTGACCCACAAAGTTATTTTTAGTGTTATTAGGGCAGCATCAAAAAAATCTGGCTAAAATTTTGTTCCATAATTTTTTAGGTTCAAAAATTATTATACTTAGATTTTTTTTTTTTAATTTTTTTAAAACCCTGTAGTTTATAATCGAATGTTACATTTGGTTTATTCCCGACCCATTTTTATTAATTATTTTTTTCCAAAAAGAATTATAATAAATAAAATATATTACTTACATTCTATAATAAAATAATATAAAAAATATTAATAAATCATGTTATTTTTTTTTATTAAAAAACCCATAAATACAACCCATAACCATTATCAAAAGACAATAGTAATATCCTAATTGGTCCTTTGTTTGGTCTTAACTAATAACAGTAATTCTGTATTAGTCGCTGATTAGATAATTTATAGAGTATATTAATAGGATCAATATAATTAAAGGATAATGGTCATTAAGAAAGTTAAAAATAGAGAAATATATTTTACTTCCTTTTAAAAACTTTTGATATTCAATTTAATTAATGTTTATTTTTTAAAAATTTTTATTTTGTTTCTTTCCCCCAAAACCGTGACCGCTTAGTAACCGAAAC
>JAHBCN010022698.1:0-13178 GCA_019359885.1 Listronotus oregonensis
TTATTGGGAGCGTGAGAGACTCCCCTGTCCTCGACCTCCACGTCTTAAGAAAAAGGTGTGTTGTTTGCTTTGCGCGACGCAGCAGTACAAAAAGAGACCGCAGTTTGGATGTTTGTGCTTGATTTAATTTTTATAATATTTACTACGTTAAGGTATTACATTTCTTGATAAACCATTGTTATCTTAGATATTATAAATTATTATAGATTTTTAGTGTTTATATTTTAAATATTTTTGGCAATAAAATAAATCATGATATTTTTTAAAAGAAATAAAATACCAAATACCCTTTTAAAAATATTTGAAATTGTTTAAGAAGTAATCACTGGTTGATTAGGATAGGGAGAAGCATAAGGTCCAATGACTTAAATATGTTCTATAGTTTTGCGGCGGATTCAGGTTTCGATATGTTTTTTTTAAAGCTATTAGAATTTCTTAAAATTGTAAACTAAAATTCCTTAAAAATTTAGTTTTAATTTTTTTTTCATTTAAGTTTATCTTGACAACGATAGCCGACTTGCCACCAAAACGTAGATGGGATTTTTAATTTTTTTTTTTTTTTTTTTTGGGTTTTTGGGAGGATTTTCTCTTTTTGTTTTAAGCGATCTGCAAGTTCATAGGGGTCAATAGAACTGAGCAGGCTTTGTTCGCTATATCCCGGGACCAGGACCGAAGTGGTACCCATTTTTAAGAAAATTTCCAGGCAAGTAACCCAACCAAGTCCAATGATTTCTTTAGCACTTTGAGCTATACAGTACCATTTAAGTTCCTGTAAAGATTTATCAAATATTTCTTACAGCATGCCCAGTAAAAAAAACACATTTGTACCTTCGTTTTTTTAATAAACAAATCTTAATTATTGGTGTTCGAATTTCTGTGAAAACATTCTAATTTTTTTTACATATTTAGGAGAGTTGGAAAGCTGCACGTTTGCAACCTGTCCCCAAAAAAGGATCCAAAACACTCCCTTCTAACTATAGATCTATATCATCTCTTCTTTCAGTTGTTTGCAAAGTAATGAAAAAATTCTTTAATTCCCAAATCTTAAAGTATCTGAAAAAACATAAGATCTTACATCATAGACAATATGGATTCCGTCACAGTAGATCCACAGCGATCTTCTTTCCTTTGTCTCACACAACTGGAACAAGTCCCTTGAGTTTCTTGGTGAATCCCAGATCGTGGCTCTTGATATATCCAAAGCTTTCGATCAGGTCTGGCATGATAAGCTTCTTAACAAACTTCCTTCCTCCAGTGCTGGCACCCACGCTGTTTCTTCTACACATTAACGATCTTCTCTCTTCCACAATAAATCCATTCATAGTTTTGCTGACGGAATACCTCCTCTAGTATTAATTTTTTAAAACCCTTTAAATTTGGACCGCGGTAATTTTTTAAAGAAAACAACCGGTTGGGGGCAAAAATCTTTTCAAAGCCTCAAACATATTTGGTTGTCGCGAAAAAAGTCTGAATGCTCGTCCTTTAAATATGAGCGCCAAGTTTTCAGAACAAGAGTCGCTTAATCTTGTCGGCGTTACTTTTGAAAAAAACCCCTTAACTGGCACAAACACATTACATCCAAAACCTCGGCAGCTTCGAAAATGCTTGGATTCCTCTTCCGAGCTAGAAATATTTCTCTTCTTCCAATCTGTACACTCTGTATCCCAAATCAGACCCTCTTTGAATATTTTCTCATGTCTGGAAAATGGCGTACCCTACAACACTTAGATTCTGGACTCCATTCAAAGAAGAGCCGTTCGTCTTATTAATGATCCAACGCTACAGAAACTTTCCTCTTTCCCCCCGCTTGAGACCCCCAAGGTTTTTCGGTTGAGGATTAGGCAAAAACCCTTCTTGGCGTCCCCAAGAAAAAAAATATTTTTTAATTAATTAAAACTTTTAACTTGCTAAAGCAATCATGGCACATTATTAATCAAAATACATTTAGAACCTACGAAAGAAAACTTTATATACTTACACGTTACTATGTTTAGACTTAAATGAGACTCCTAATTTATATTTAATTCATTAATTTTGTGCTTTATTCTCATGCCACATAAAAGTTGTATGTGTCTGTGTTGCAGTAGTCACTTTAAAGCTTAAATTACTGCATTATTTTATTAAAGTCGGGATTTACATTCCAAAGTTTTCGTCTTAAATATTCTCTGACAAGCAGATTTTATTTTGCATTTAAAATCACTGCTTTACTCAAATTCTAGGAATCTATAAATGAATAGTAAAGAATTTTTGCATAAAGTACCAGCTAAAATCTTTACAGTTATTACCATTTAGAGAAGTATAAAGTATTTAACTTCTTTTTTTTTTAATGCAGATTTCAATCCGTTTATAATACTAAGTGACAAAAAAGGTAAACACTTCATCCAATATAGTTAATTATTTGTATGCTTATATGTAAAGCAGATTATCAATTCAATTCGTTAAGCAAGTAGTTTTATTTAAACACCATTTTTGGTTGTTTTGCAATTATTTTAACCATTTTAATAAAATGATATTCCATACATGCATAATGGTTATAATTTTTAACACTATGGTTAAATATTGCTAATTAAAAAAAATAACTATCAGATGATTCTGGTGTTTTTAAATGTCAATGAAAAAATTAAAAAACTGAGGACAAAATCAAGTTAAATCCCAATAAATTAATGTTGATCTATCATTTTCTCACAAAGTTACAAAAATACAGGAAAGTTAAAATAATTATAATAATTATAATAAATTTTTTGTAGTTAAAGTAAATTTTTAATTACAATAAATTAATTTGGGATTATTCTCAAAACTTTAAACCTAAAGTTCCTTGCAGTATTTAAAACCCTGCATTTAAAACCAAATTAGAATTATTATTTAGATTTTTGTTTTCCTGACCGTGTTATCATTGCTTTGATTAACGTTTCAGTTTATTTTTTAAAAAACCATTATCGGAATCTATAACAAATATTAAAATAACCTTAATATTTTTATAGATATAAAAAAATAAAACGAATTTTTGAAGGTGTTGGTAATTTACCTAATTAAAAGTAAAATAACATTCCTTTTTCCAAACATTATGCTTAAAAAAAAACTAATATTTAGACTTGATTTACTTTTTGCTGTAACACCTTACATTTTGAAAGTTTTTTTTTGTGTTTTTTTGGCATTTATACTTTTAAAATTTAATAAAAATTTTTTTTGGTGTTGAAGAAAAAATTTTTTTAATAACAATTTTTTTAAATTATTTTTAAAAAATTTTTTCTTTTTTAAATATATATATATATATATATATATATATATATATATATATATATATATATATATATATATATATATATATATATATATATTTATATATTTATATATAATTTTATATATAATATATTTAATATTTTTATATAAAAAAAAAAAAAAAAAAACTTTAAGAATTTAAATATAAAATTAAAAAAAAAGACAAAAGGGTATATTTAAATAATTATCTGTTTTATTGAGATTAAGGTAAAATTTGTGCAGGTCATGTGACAATTTTAAACGTAATTATTTATCGATTTGCGTATGAATGACAAATTGTGATTTATGTTGTCAGTTAATGATATGACCTGCACAAATATTACTTTTATCTCAATAAAATATGTGAACATGGTAGTATACCTTTTCGTCTATTTTAAATTAATTAAATAAAGATAAATAAACTATATATATTTTAAATAAGAAAAATAGGGTCTTTTAAAAAATGTATTTTAATATAGGTTGTTCTATTAAAAAAATTACTCTTTTCATCACCATGCTCAAACAAAAATTCGAATTAAATTTTCGAAAAAGTTTTCAAATGTCCGGACAAAAAATACACCAACTGGCTATCTAAAAAATTTTTAAAATCATTTTTTAAGCGTTCACATTATACTGGATCACCCTCTACACATTCTCAGACTTTTTAGCCCCAAGTGTCATAACTCAATTTTAAGGTTTATCTTTAACAATTTATATTTTCAGTGAATTTTAATTTTTAAAGTTTGGTTACCCAGTTCATTGAAATAAAAATGTTAGAACCCCGTGGCTGCTTGGATCCCCAGATTTATTTATACCGAATTTTTGCTTATATAAAAAAAGAAATGACGTTTTTAAAATCAACTACATAATGCACCTATAGTATCATAACTCAAAAACATTTAAAAACATTTTTGTTGCATTATTAGTTTCATAATACTATAAAACCCTATATCGGAAAGTTTTATGTAAATATTTTAAGGATTTGTGCCTAAGTAAAACTGGTGACATTATAACGCTTATCGAAATCAGTACCAAATATCACTAGTGTTACATGTCGGGTGGTGCAAGGTGATTTATGTAATAATGTATCGTTTGTCAGGTTTTTTTTTATTTTGGGACAGCTCGCAAAGGCTTAAAGCCTTAGTACTAACGCACACTGGGGGTTTTTACCAACAATATATGTGGCTACTAGATTTAAAACATTCCCTAAATTTGCTTAATAAAACTGGACATATGACATGCTGTATAACTGGATAATATATTTGTACTTCTAAAATTACCCTTGGTAAACCATATTTTGTAAATTTTTCATTATTTTTTTAATTTTTATAGTGTTATAATTTTGAAATTTTTATATTTAGAAATACTTAATATGCCATTTTGTACAGCTTAAAAAAATAAATATTGTCCTTAGTTTTTCTTTAATTAAAAAACAAAAAGTGTTAAAACAAATTTCAAACGCCTTTTCCCCAATTATTTGCTTTTTTGAATTGTAACGTTCTTTTTTGTCCATTAGAATATAATGAACGGAAATCAGTGCTTCACAATTTTTTGTAATTTTTTTGTTAATTTTAAATAAGCCAAACTAATTGTCTGAATGGTTTCCATTATGTAAAAACTTCACTATTCCAGTTCAGCCAAATAGATCGCGCTGTATAAGTTGCACTACCTCTAAAGTATGGTTGGTTGCATACCGATGTATAAGTAATTGTTTAAAACTTTTTTTTCTTTTTAAAAGATGGCATTACTAATTGTAAATTTTAAGAATTATTGTAACAAAGAATATATTTTAAATTTCATTTAATGTCAATTTAAAAATAATTATTTTCGTTAAATTAAGTAAAGTAATAAATTAGTAAGATTTGTTTTCTAAAGATCGTTTCAATCGAGTTATTTCTATTACATTTTAAACTTTGACGGTTGATGCCTATAATAAGTTATTGTTTCTGTTTTGGTTTTAAAATAATTCATAATTTAGTTATACTAGGTACCTTAAAATATAACAAATTATATTTAAAAATATATTAAATGTAGTAAAATTTTTTGTATAAAGTGTATTTTTTCAGTAACCAACGTTATATAAGCCCCAAAACTTTAGTAATTTGGTGTTTTTTTCAATAAGAAACCCAGAATAAACTAGTTTGTTAGACTTAAAGATAAAAGTGAATCTGTGATCTTTTAGTTTAAGATAAGTTATCTGTAGAGGTAAACATTATATTTGTTTCTAAGTTAACTAAATTTTTAAATTTCATAAAACGTTTTCAATGTTTAATAAAGTTATTTTCCTAAAAATTTAAAAAATTCGCTAAAAGTCATTTTGGGCATATCCTATAACAGGTCTCTCTTTTGTTACAGCAGTCCTGTGTCCTTTTTTTCTTTAGACTGCTTCTTTAAGCTTTTCTTAAAAGGGTAGACGGTTTTGTTAAATATTCTAATTTTATGGGGATGAGTTGTTTTTGAGCTATAATGATGCTTGTCTAAAAAGCACACGCTAAGGCTGTCTCGAGGCAGTTAGTTTTGGATTTGGTTTGCAGGCAATCAAGTTGATGTATTAAGTGTTGTAAAACTATAAGTACAAGTTTAAGAGGGAAATAGTTTTTAAACTATAGGTATTTGGTCGGTTTAAAATAACATTTAAAAAGTGGTGTAGCTTAGTTTGGTGTAAAAGATCTTACCAATTATTAAAAAAAAGATTCCAGGTTTACTCAATTAGGTAATCAAAAAATAGTACAAGACCTTTGATATAATCTAAGATTCTATATTACTTGTTCTGGCGCCCTTTTAACATTAAATATTAACAGATTAGAGATTATATATTTTGACTAGAAAGATTTGCATGTTTTAGCATTTACAAAGAGAGCTTTAATAACCCTTCTGTATCTTGTCGCGGATTAAGCGAGTTGTAGCATAAATTTTAACAACTAGTAAGGTTATTGAAGGTAACAGAAAGTTTTACCTTTCTGACTACTCTTATTGTTACAGAGTTGAAATACTATTTGAGGGGAGGTGCGGGAAGCTCGACTTAGGTTATTAAGAAGTGATTCCTCTTTCCTCGTAACAAAATATTCGAAATTTTAGTAAATATATTTGGAACACAATTTAATTATTCATAACTCAAGTATCCGAAACACAAAAGCTAAACTTGTTTAATTAGAACGAGTCGTAAAAGATTTCAGCTTGAATAATTTTAACTGCCGCCTATAACTTTTGGATGCTGTTTGAAAATAGAGTGGTTCATAATTTAGGCCCTATTTCGAGAAATAACTTATATAGCGGCGTAACTGTCAGATAAATGAGTTGATGAAAATGGGGGAGTAGAGCACAGCAATTTTCATTTCATTATCTATCCCACAGTGTACTATATAAAAAATATAATTTTAATTAAGATATGTAATATGAGGGTATGTTGAAAATTTTTATACCTACCACTAAACACCATAGTATATTGCCAACCCGTGGTGCGCATATTTTTTACCATACCTGCATGGAAAGTAATTAACAAAAATACTAAAAAATTTAAAAAAAATGTCCATCACATAAAAAACAACTTATATTTAAAAAAATATTATGAATGATTTCTATTTAACCCAGATACTGCCACTGGTCTTTTAAAAGGACACTAACAAAAACGATATTTCTCGAAATCTTGGAATTTTTTCACAGAGATGTCGCTACTATAACTGTTCTGTTTAAAAAGTTCCTTAAACAATTTTGACGTGTGACAGTGATTTTGTGTTGTTTGTTTGGTTATAGAGACGCGTGTTTTTCGTTAAGTTTATTTGATTCTGTCATGGACAAGAAATGGTAAGAAATACTTTATTGTTATTGTAGATTTATAACGTTTATTTATGAATACGAATACAAAACAGTTAAATTTATAATACTTAATATTTAAAAACTTTTTTACATATGTATGGCAGCAATGTAATCTTGTAAACAATGCTGTCCTTTTAAAAGGCCAGTGGTAATATAGGCTACTTTTTAGGTATTGGAAAAAACCGTTAACTCTAAATGAGTTATTGGAAGAGGTTGAACATATTGATGACGATGCTAGGATACCCGACGCAATAGTGGTCCTACCACCAACAAACGCTAATGGGGATGTTACAGATGAGGACTCTGGTGATGATGAAAATGTTACCATGGATAACCTTCCAGGTAATTGGTTTTTTTTTTGTCTTGCTTTTTTCTCACACACAAGTTATTTTTTCATTCGTTATTTTTTATTTATCACTCACTCCAACCTAATAATTTTTATAATAATCTTTATACAGGGTGTCTCAAAAAAAGGTGCATGCGTAACAAACATTTTGATTTATACTATCGTACTTTTTATTATTATTTCAGGTAGTTTACTGAATTCGCAGGCTGAAACTATTTTCAAAACAAATATTGATGACATAGATGAGGATGATTCTGAAGCTAGTGATGATGATATTCCCCTGTCTAGTTTTACGAAGTATAAGAAAAAGCGAAGGAATAATGACTGGATTCAAGAGGATATCACAGATACGTTACCAATCTGGCGCCACGAGGTTGGTCCAAAAAATAATTGGTCACCCATAGATATATTCTACTTTTTTTTCGACGAAGAACTGTGGGACATTTTAACTGTATATACTAATAGGTATGCCGAACAACATAATAGAACTGGTGATGTATCTAAAGACGAGTTAAAATGCTTTTTTGGAGTTCTGATTTATAGTGGTTATTGTGCTGTTTCAAGAAGACCACTATACTGGGAAAATAGCTCTGATGGAAATCATAAGATTGTATGCGAAGCTATTTCAAGAAACCGATTCAATTTTATCATGCAAAATTTACATTGTAACAACAACCATAGTTTGGATTTGAATAATAAGTTCTCAAAAATCCAACCTTTTCTTGAACATCTAAATAAAAAGTTTTTAGAGTTTGCCCCACTTAAACAAAACCATAGTATCGACGAGTCGATGATACCGTACTTTGGACGTCATGGCTCGAAACAATTTATTAGAGGCAAACCAATTAGATGGGGCTACAAGTTTTGGATGGGGACAGACCACAAAGGTTATATTGAGTGGTTTGAACCCTATCAAGGCTCGACGACGAAACTAGATGAACGGTACAAGGATTTAGGTTTGGGGGCGAACGTCGTTTTAACTTTTGTTGACAAACTAATGTCAGAGAAAGGTCGTTTACCATTTCATCTTTTTTTTGACAATTTTTTTACCTCTTGGGATTTGCTTTTAGTCCTAAAAGACAGAAGTATCAAAGCAACTGGCACTCTAAGAGAAAACAGATTAACGGTTCCTGTAATAAAATCCAATAAAGATCTGAAAGGAGAAGAAAGAGGCTTCTTTGAATATGCTTTGGAAAAAACGGAAAATATCATAGTTTGTCGCTGGAATGATAACAACGTGGTCACCATGGCTTCAAACTGTGAGTCTGTATTTCCTGTTAACAGTGTCTCGCGATTTTCACAAAAAGAAAAGTAAAAAATAAATGTGCCCCAACCCAAATTGATCAAGACATACAATCAAAATATGGGTGGGGTAGATAGAGCTGACCAAAATATTAGTCTATATCGGGTAAGCATAAGAGGGAAAAAATGGTACTTTCCCTTGATTAGTCATGGCTTAGACATGGTAATTTAAAACGCCTGGCAACTCCATCGTCATTATGGCGGAAAAATGGACCAATATGCATTTAGAAGATACATCCCAAAAGGAATTTTGGAAACACATAAAAAAACAACCAAGCGAGGACCTTTGCACCCTAGGGTGGATGACAGAGAATACTCACGGTATGATGGAAGAGACCATCTTATTATTTATCAGGAAAATCAGATTAGATGCCGTTTATGCCACAAAAAAGTGCAATTTCGGTGCAATAAATGCGATGTAGGATTGCATCCCAAAAACTGCTTTCTCACATATCATAGTCAGTAAGGTTTGTTTCATTTATTATTATCCTGCTTTTTAAAGAAATACATTTTTTACTGTTTCTAGTTTTTTTTAAATTCAAATAGACCTACAAAAATAACATACTTTAAAAGTCTTTGAAGCCCTTATACTGCCACTGGCCTTTATAACGGACGGTTGATATCTAAAAAACCACTGTACTTATAAAAAAAAATATAATAAAAACATAATTTTTACGCCCCAAGTGAAGCATTTACAGTAAAAAAATAAACTTAAAAAAAAAATAATTTCGGGAGTATCTGGGTTAAGCAAGGAAGGTACATTGATGGCTTTTTATTACAGTCTGTGCAAAATTTAAAGACTTTGAATACGTTTTTGTCCGCCTTTTAACTTGTCAAATTATCTCAGGGTAATTCATTCGTAAAACGGCTTTTGTAACAATTAAAAAAAATGAAATATAGGGTAAATAAGAGTGTCTATTATCTAATTGAAAAAAAAACTATTTTTTTATCGTCTGCGAAACGAGATAATAAAAATTCAATTGTGCATAGTTAACATTGTCGATATCTGTCATGTATTAAAGTCTTGCATTTATTTCAAAATATCTTCAAAACGGTTCTGACGATATTTTTTAAAAATTTATGCAATACAAACCGGAGTATTGGAAAATAAAAAAAAACCTAAATTTTTTAACGTTTTTTGTGTTTGTATTTAGTAGGATTTTAATATTTAAATGAATTTTATGTTTTGGAATGTGAAATATAGTATATCACAAAATATTATTAAATAATACCACTAATTACTGAGTTCTTTTTTTCAATATCTATTTTAAAAAGTCGAAATTTTAGTTGCATAAAAAAACAAATATGACTATTTTAAACTGCTTACAACTACTGTGATATTTTTACTCGTTTGTGTAATAATTAGTGTTCGTATTGCGTCTTTCTATATATATCGTCTTTTGGCACCTCGATTTTAAGTACAATTTTTTTTTAGACACAAAAAACCCTCTAGGGTTGATGTGTCTCGAAGTCATTTCTTTCAGTTGTGTTGTACCAAATTTTTGCAATTATGAATGAATTGTAGTGTTGTGGTTGTAACACAAATATAGTTTAGTTTTGTAGCAATAATTCAGAAGCAATTTAGTATTCACATTTTTTATTACATAATAATATTTATATTAATATTTATTTTATTGCCAAAGTGAAAAATCTTGCTGTTTTTCTGCAATATCAAGACGGTGTATGGACTGTAAGTAAATAAATAACTAGTTTTTAAAAGTGACATAATTAGGTTTTAAAATAAAATATATTTAGGACTAATAGATAAGTATATATATTCATAAAGTAGTACAAAAAAACCGTCATAAATTTCTTAATGGAGAAGTTATTATTCTATGGCTTACAGTATCTGATCCAGAGCTGGATATTTTATAATTTTACAAAGTTCATCAAGGTACCTTGTGAAAACACATTACTAATCCTGCACTTACCTAAAAGCTTTCTTTCCTTGCCCACCGACAGGCTGTAGGGGATCTGTCTTTCTTTTATAGGTATTTTCGCGGCTTCCGCTCGGAAGAGTTGGCCTGTATAATTTTTCCTCTGGTAGTTCCCAACAAAACAACACGTGGTGCTACTTACGTTTGTGCATCCTTTTACATTGCATCTAGAGAGGCCCCGAACTTCCTACTTTGTTCGTTCCTTTATCCCTGGGGTGTCCAGACTATGGAACCTGCTACCCGCAAAGGTTTTCTCTTTTTCACCAAAATTTAAGTCTCTTCTAAATAAACTCCCTTCTACCACACTTCAGGCACCTAAGTAAGTACTTAGTTAGTGCTTACAATCTTTATGGACTGTCCCAAAAAAAAAAAAATAAAAACCACAAAATTCTTTAGTTGCTTATAAAATTTTATAAACGTCCTAATATAGATGGGTATTATTAAAAAAAAAAGAAACAAAGCTGTTAATAATTTAATATCGTGTGTTCAAAAATAGAGAAGGTATTCATAATTATTATAAATAAGCAATCATTAGTATTTTCTACAACGTTTTAATTTTTTTCTCATTTTTTAGATATTTAATGTAGTAGGTACCATCAAAAAGGTACGCCATCGTCGTGTTGCTTTAATTTTTAATTCTAATAATTGAATTACATTTATAGTTTCTTTATAACTTATGCATATTGATGTAAATCACTAAAATTTTGTTTGTCGGTTCGTGGTATAAGAGCAGTTTTTCGTTTTTTCCTCAATTCTACGTAGTGATGAGCAAAGCAAGACCAAGACCAAGACGGGCCTAGTCTTGGTCTTGGTCTTGCAAGCCTAGTTTTGGTCTTGGTCTTGCAAGTCAAAGGAAGGTCTTGGTCTTGGTCTTGCACCACCCTGTCTTGGTCTTGGTCTTGGTCTTGCTGCAAGAGTCTTGCTGGTCCTGCTTTTTTTTTGGTAGTAATAATTAAAACTAATTAATATTGAATAAAATATATTTTTTTAATACTTAAAAATAAATAAAGACGGAAACTATATTTTCTGCATTAAAATTATAAAATATGCCAATTTTAACCTTACACTTACGTTTGAATTATTTTAAAAAGCATATTTTAAATTTAGGGATTTATTTATTTATGCTCTATTTTAGTTGAATTGAGACACAACCGGTTTTTATACATTTAGTGGCACATAGAAACATTTTTGTAAAAAGAATTATTTAAATTTTCTTTAAAGAGGCATATAAAATTAAAAGAAATACAAAACTATGTACTGTGTGAGCAAAAAAAAAAACTTTTAATTTCAACCAGATGTGAAATTTTCGTGAAAATGATTTTAATTTGTAATCATTGCTTTCTGATTCAAAAAAAAGGTATTCAGCAATCTTTTCAGTTCATGTGAACTTTTTAAAATATAAAATTCATGACAAAAAATACATTTAAAAAAATCACCACCCTGTATATTATGCGGTAAAATTGTTGAACTATCATATAGAAACAATGTCAACGTAGATGGTTTTTAAATTTTCGGTTTTGATAAAAATGACGTCATTATTATTCTTTTAGCATTGTTTTGCCTTTTACGTTAAAACCGGAAGTGATATTTAAAACCCATTTGTATAAAAATTATTCCTATATGACATGAAAAACATATTTTTTTATTAATTCTTTTTTAAACATTTATATCTCAGTTTTAAGAAGCAATCTAATGGTGCCCTTCTTACAGTGTGGAAAAATATAATGTTTTTTTCTGGATTTAAAAAAATTGTTAACAACAGTTAATCTTGCAAAAAAATCTCTATAAACATAAGTCTGGATATGCATCGTTTTGAAATTGGAAATACGCAGGGTTCTAAAGTTAAAAGCTTTTATTGTACATAATTTTTTAAAACAATTATTTTGATAAAACAACTTAAAATACAACTTTTTCGTCATTTCAGTTTTTTTCGAGAGACAAAGTAAAACTCCTTCTTTTCAAAAGTGTGTACAAAAAAGGATCGATTTTAATTTTTTTCTTGAAAGCAAAACAAAATTTAAAAAAATTTCAGCTTCTATAACTTTTAGAACCCCTAGCTTTTCTCTGTTGTGAACGGTTTCGGAAATATCGTGCTTTGTCGGACCAATTGAGTCAAAATCCTATTATTTTTGAAACATGTTATTGAATTTACTCATAATCGTTGTTAAAGAACTTTATAAAATAACAAAGTGATCCATTTAATTATTATTTTATTAAAGAAACCTGTTACTCATTAAATAATCGCCTTTTTTGGCAGTTTTCGCCGCATTTTTTGTCATTTCTGTATGAAATACCTCTGCATATTGAATATTAATATATTTTAAAAAAAGTTGCAGAATTGCAAGAGTCTTGTAGGTCGGTCTTGGTCTTGCGTAGTCTTGCACTCCTCGGTCTTGGTCTTGGTCTTGCAAGCGAAAAGGCGGTCTTGGTCTGGTCTCGGTCTTGGTCTTGGTCTTGGTCTTAGCAAGACCAAGACCAAGACCAAGACCAAGACCGGTTTGCTCATCACTAATTCTACG
>JAHBCN010022699.1:0-13095 GCA_019359885.1 Listronotus oregonensis
GCTTGTGAACCAATAACTATTTCGGGTCTTTCTGTTCCATATTTAGGATTTCCATATGGGGAAAATATTTTTTTTTAAACTTGGGGTTTTGAGCGAAGCAAGGTTCGAACCTTATAAAAATGTCAAAAAAAAAACTATTAAACCTGGTAACGGCAACATTTTTAAATTTTGGGGTTGAATTGGACGTAAACGTTTTACCTACTTTTTATTAAAATTAAGGTTTTTTCCTTTTTACTTTTTAATTTTTTTTTTTTTAATATTAACATAAGGTTTTTTTTAAATATTTTTCTGAAATGAAGAATTTAAAGGAATATGTCGTAAAATGGAATTAAAAACAATTATTATTTTTTTTAAATATATAAAGGCAGCCAAAAACAGCTTCTGATTCTTTTAACAATCGAAAAGTAAAAAGGTAAAAAAAATAGAAAAAAAATCGCATTTTCCAGTATCCGCATAATTACTAATATTGATTTTTTCCTTTTTTAAAACTTGAATACCGTACGCGAATTAATTTTGTTAAAGTTGCACATATTCTGCAGCATCCAAAGGGTTAGTTCGGGTTTGTTCCCAATCCCAGGGTAAACATTTTTAACCATTTTCGTTCTTTTAACGTTTTTTTTTTAGGGGGCGGAAAAAAGTTTTAAAAATTTTTAAAATTAAAAATTTTGTTTAAAAAAAAACCCAAGAATTTAAAAAAAAAAAGTATTTAAAAAAAAAAACCCCCCAAAAAAATCCTTTTTTAAAAACCCAATTTAAACTAAAATTTTGATTTTATTTTTCC
This sequence comes from Listronotus oregonensis, assembly GCA_019359885.1. Classification (NCBI taxonomy): domain Eukaryota; kingdom Metazoa; phylum Arthropoda; class Insecta; order Coleoptera; family Curculionidae; genus Listronotus; species Listronotus oregonensis. The sequence goes on from JAHBCN010022699.1 coordinate 782, forward strand.
CGATAAAAAATTTTTAAAATTTTTTTTTTAAACCCGGGGTTATTTTTTCCAATTTAAAATCATGAAAGGCCGGGTTCACGTTATTTCAAAAATTTTAATTTTTTAAAAATAAGTTGGGGGCACTATTGTTTTTAAAAGGGTTTAAATAATATTTGATTTTAGTGGGGCGCTGGGAACTGGGGGAAATAAAAGGGGGAAAAATGAAACCCCCTTTTGGCCGGGGGTTTAATGTTATTTAGCAAAAGTTTTTAATCTTTTTAGGCTTAAAAAAAAAAAAACATTTAAAAATTTAAGTGTTAGATTTTTTTCGCCGCTTCGTGGGTTTGGGGGGCCGGTATTAAATGAGTCCGACGAAATTTTGGACTTTGGTATAGTTAAGGTAGTTTATCGCGACAGTTACAAAAATTATCCCTTTAAAGAAATTCCCCGTTCACTATTCAAATCCCCAACTTGAATGAGCACTTTTTTTCGTCTCTTCTGCCATCCACGCCAAACACGCCTTTTCTAACAAAAAATTGTTGAACGGGCCGGACTAGACCAAAGATCATTTTATTTTCCTATTTTGTTTAATTCGTGATGCAGTATTTTAATGGACCCCAAATTTAGCGCTGTTTCAAATAAGATCAAATACGCTTTTTCAAAAGTTAGAGGTTCTCATGTTTTTTAAAATATTATTTTTGTAGGAGACTATACACACAAAATATTGGGTCTGTTTGTAATTTGTTATATTTTGCACATTTTGGACCCACCTAGTCCTAATAGATTCCCTATGAGCTCTTACGTAAAAAAAAAAATAAAATAGTTAGTACATTATTTTTAATAACAAACAGACCTACTAAACTTTCAAAAAATTTTTATCTTTTAAGAAAAAAAAGTCAAAAAAATTTATTTTTTTTTTAAAATTTTTTAATACCTAGATTTTTATTTTCATTTTGTTTTTAAAAATGGGAATGTATGGCTTCATTTCAGATATCAAAAAATTACCAAGTTTACACGAGCTAAATGCGCATTATCTTAAAATTCGATGAGCAAAAATACGCTTTCAATTGTTTTATACGACAATTAAAAATGTGGTTTATCCGTTAGCGTTAATCAGCCGTTTGGCCGTTGCCAACAGAAATTTTATTCCGCCAAATATTACCTTAATATTCTTAATTTTACGATTGTAAACCATAGAGAAAAGAATTTTCTTATGTTGCTAAACGATGGAAAATAATTTTTGCCATTACGTTTGTGTTTTTTTTTTTTTTTAAATTTTTAAAACCCAAATACTGTGTGATAGAAGAAAACGGATAATTTCCAAAGTCCTGAGAAAAGGCAGAATATAGCAAAATTAGATCTTTAATGCTAGTCTCTACCATTTGCCAATGAACTTCTAACAAACATACCACCAAGAAACGTTTTTTTCAATATTCCGCCTAGGTTTTGAAATTGTTGATGAAACCGAGAAGCAGCCACTTATGGAATACAAAAATTTTTCCCAACATGGAAGATGAACAGTTTGTAGAAATGTTTCGCATGAAAAGAGCACCTTTAATATGATTTCAGAATTGTATGATGAACTAGCCTGAAAAGAATGCCATTATAAGAAACCCCTTTTTTAAGTACCTCCTCTACAATTTGAAATATATAGGTATTTCTATAAGGTTTCCATCCAGCATGTTTACAATTTCTTTATCTCGATTATACTTAAAGAAAATGAGTTTCCATTTCTTTCCAATTTTCTTTTTTTTTCCATTTTTTTAAATACTAAACGCTGTTTTAAATACTTTTAAACCTTAAAATATATTTTAAGAAAAAAACAAAGAAAAGTTTATTTAAGGTTATAAAACGAAAAAACATTTTATATGAAGGAAAAGGCTAGAGGTTTGGTTGGTAGCACTGACAGATAATGCGTATTGGCGTTTAAAAAGACGGTTAAATCCGGTTGTAAACTGGATAATACACATATTTAATGTGGTTTTAATTAATTGATTTTTATTTTTTTAAAAGTTTAGTGTTACAATGATTTAGTTAAATTCGTATTTTTAAGGGGCTAAGAGCTCAAACTAGGTAAACGTTAATTATGCACAATTTGATTATTATTCTTTTTTCACAGATACTATTTTTAATTCAATTTGATAAAAGACGTTTTTATTAACCCTTTATAAAAAAAAAAAAAAAAAAAAAAATATATATATATATATATATATATATATATATATATATATATATATATATATATATATATATATATATATATATATTTTTTTTTTTTTTTTTTTTTTGTGTGTGTGTTTTAAAAAAACCCGGGAAGTGCAGAAATAAGTAAAGTAAACTATTGAGAATTTTAAGGGTTTTAATTTTCAGGGAAGAAGTTCCAAAGAAACTGTTAATAGAGAGGAGAGATTGTCCAATGGAGAAGAGATTATTTGAAAAGGATAAGCTTCATCTTAGAGACCTGGATAACCGGGATATACGCTAAGGATTGCAAGATGGAACCCCAAAATTGGGCAGCTTAATGAAGGCCTTTCTAGGGGGTTTAAAGCTTCCATCAAAAAAAAGGGACTTGACTAATTATTACTCATTTTGAAAGCAAGAATGGTCTTTTTTGTTTGAATCTAAAAAAAAGAGTTTTATCACAAATACATGAATTCTTGACGTTTTACACTGGTTTTTGAGATGTGATTTAATGCTAAACAAAAATGTTTTTTTATAGGCAAATAAATAAATAAAATTTTGGTTAAATTTTTTATATTTATACTTAAATTTAGGTATTTTTTTGTCAATATTATGGTTAAAATATATTATAAAAATACAATTTTATCTTAAAAATTTTACTTTAAACCTTTTTAATAAAACCAGCTCAAGGTACGCTACTGTAAAGGGTTTTATAGCATTATTTTGGCCGACACTACGTTATTTTTTTGTTGTTCGACCCAAAGAACCCCCCTCATATTAGACGAGGCCTGGAGGAGTCCCGGCAGCATTCAATTGTCTATTAATCATTGTAAATTAAATTTCCCAAAATACTTATACCCGTACTAATACAAGAAGTTTATTAGCATAATTTTACATATTCTATTACTTTCGCTTGCAACGAAGCAGAGTATAATTTAGATTCAAAAAAAAAACCCAACATTTTACGTAGATATACTTGTTTTTTTTTACCCAGTTATGATTATTTAATCACCTGCACTGATTTTAACCCTCAAAAAACCGTAAATTTAGTACATTTCAACGTAAATATGTTTTGTAACTATATTTTCGAATATCCACAGCCCTGTCTTATTACCCCTTTTTATTGATAAAATAAAAGCAATCGAAGTTTTTTAAGAACCTTTTAACTAACGGCTGATATTGATAAACAATTTGAAATCATTTCTATCTTTAAAATTTTAACTTCTATACTTCTGGTTGATTGACAGAATGGATTACTATTGTTTTATCTGGGAAATTTTGAAATACGTTGAATTACTATCGAAAGCCTTTTGTTAAGATTAAAGATACGAAAACTCAGTATTATAAAAGGGGAGGTAAACTGCGTAAAAATTTTTTTATGACCGTGAATTTTTCACCATCGTGCATGTATTTTACTTCGAAATTGTCACTTTTTCCCACTAGTTTAGAAAATTACTTATCGGATTGGCTTAATATTTTTCAGTCACTTCTAATAAAATACCTACTAATATGATGCTTAAATTTTATCACCCTGGGCGTATTTTTTTAAATATGCAATTTTTTAAAATTACAAATTAAGTTTCTGTACATTTTAAAATATTAAACATAACCAGGTTTTGTTTTGGGATTATTTTCAAAGAAAAAAGTAGTAAGTTCCTTTAACTGTCAAAGTTTCAAAATAGTTTTCATAATTTAATAAGATTATAGACGAGCGCTCGCGGCAGAAAAAAAAAGACCGATTTTACAGGCTGCCTTTGATACGGGTGATATAAGCACAAAACTAGATAGATGCAACTATTGTTCGCAAGTGATTATAAATTTTAAAATTAACTTTAATTAGCAAAAAGATGCTTCTTAAATTTAACTTTTACAGTCTCCAATTGTTGAAGCATAAGGCTAGATTCAATCCACAAAAAAAATTGCAGGCAGAGGTTTTCTCCACAGAGTAAAGGGATATTGCAGTTCGCAAAAATCGTGTAACTTTAAACACTTTTTAACTGCCAAGCACAATTTAACTAATATGTGCATGAGATTTTACGAATTTCACAAGGCAGACTTTTTTCCGATTTTTAAAAATTGATAATTAAAATTATTTAAATTTTTACAGGGATTTCAGAAAAAATTTTACAGTAAAAGTTATTTAAATATAACCAAAGTTCACAAAATTGAATAAACAAATGGCAGCCTAATAGATGTATACATATAACTACAAAACTATTTTTAATTTGCAAAATAAAAAGAAGATTTTTTTTAAGGGTTTTTTTTTACAGTCAATTGTATCCAAATGTTTATTAGTAAAAAAAAACAAACTATTTAATGGAGGATTTATGATGGTACATCTAGCGTTAATTGAAACTTTGAATATTATAGCGCGGGTAGGCAGGTAACGTAGTTTTGATGGTTCAAAGTTAGGTGCACTACGAGGGCCTTGCATGCATCATGATGCACAAACCCACCTGCCCCCGGGTTTAATCTTTCTTTCACCTGACATGGCGTCTTAACGCACTTGACCCTTCACCCCCGGCTTTTTCGTGTAATTAAATTTACTCATAATAGTTTTAGTAGTAATTACAATTCACGCACATTACTTAATTGAATTCTGGAAGTTTTTTAACATCAATATTTTTCAAAATTCATTTTAAAAATTAGTTTCGTATAACATCTAAAAACAAAGTAACTGTTTTGTTTTAAAATATTCATAAATTTACACACAAAAAGTTTAAGTTACCCCAATAATTTAAAAAATTCCCCCACACATTTTAGGGAAAAAATGTATAATAATAATAAAATGAAAAAAAAAATTTAATTATTAAAAAAAACATACCTAAATATATTTTTAAATTTTATTGAGGTATTTTAAAGATTATTAAATTAAAAAGAAATATATGTAATGAACCCCCCCAATGCGGGCTGTATTTGTTTTACAAAAATTTGTTAAAATTTATGAATTTAAAAATACATGGTAAAAAATCACACACAAAAACTGGTAATTAAAAAATTTTTTAAAACAGTTTCGAAACCCAATATATCTATCGTAGGAAAAAGCGGGGGACTTTTAAATGCCAATCGGGAGCTTTTGGTTTAAAAAGTTTAAAAAATCTTTTTATTAGGTTTTTAAATAAATAAATAATTATTTTCAACTAACTTTAAATAAATAACCTTTTTAAACACCTTTGTAAAAAAAATCGGTTTTTTTTCTGCCGCGAGCGCTAGGTCTATTAATTTAAAAAAGCAGATTATGTTGAAACTAAGTCAGGGGGAAAAATATATTATTAATAATTTTTTTTTTAACTTAGAAAACCTAATAGACGAGTAGCTCCCAAGTTTATCCAAGAACTGGGGGGCAATAAAACACACGAGCAGGGTTTCCCGGTATTCAAAGACTGAAAACAACAGGTATTTTTTTGAAAGTCTCTTTAAGAGATTTAATTTTTATCTTGCGTTTTCGTTGACGTTTGTTTGGAACGCTTTTTTACAGTGTAAATTCACCTTTAGTCTGGGCATTCAAGCTCGATTCATAGCTTCTACCATTTGAAATCGCTCTTTTCTTTTTCTCTTTTTAATTACTATAAATAAAGGAAAAAAAAGAAAAATTTATATTTTATAAAAATTTAACAAATTAATAAATTAATTACCCAAATTTTTAAATTTAAACAAAAATTAAATATCCTTCCAAACAAATTTTAAAATTTTGTTGCGGCCCGGTTTTTTTTTAAGACAGAGTTTAGCCTTCCAGGCATCGAATGGACCAAAGCCCGGGCGTAGTCCGGATTTCCTCGTAACTCATTCCACACCTCTAAAATTGTATTCTTAAGTTCGTTTACATTTTGCTGCCCAAACTCATTTCTCCTATTTATTTTTTTAAATAATAAGCCCCAAACGTTTTCCATAACATTTAAATCCGGACTACGTGCGGGCCACGCTGCTCGTCCATCCAATCATCAAATTGCCGGGCCGCGTAATTACATATTCATTTCCAAACCCCCAGAGGGCACCGGAAAACCCCCAAAAATTTTAAAGGAGGTTGCCCTGAAGTTTTGCAGTATTAAAAGGAATTTTTAAATAGGGCGCGGGGGGTTTTTTTACTTTCCCCTAATATACTACAGCCAAAGAATATAAACCTCAATAAGAAGCGGCAATATTCGAAGTCCCAAAATTTTTGGGAGGGGCTAAGCTGTTTAACTTCATCCGCTGCCGGCAGCTTTAGTCCGGGATTTGTTTGTTTTGTGCTTTGTTGAGTTTTTGTGCTGTTCATTAGTTTCGTTCAGTTTTGTGGATATCTTTTAAAAAAAAGCACTAAATGTGCATAGTAATTGTGATACTTGAAAAAAAATTATAGATCACAATGCGAATCTTTAATGTTAATTTTTTTAATACATCAGTGTGGATCACAATGGAATAAATTCAATATTACATAAATGGGGGCTTATTTAAAAAAAATGCTCGGACATGTCGATTGGTATTTTTATTTGCGCTTTTTTTTCAACTAAACTGTTTATAAGGGTGTGTCTGACGCTGGCCAGTATCAACATTTTTAATTTAAATGCAACCCCCTGTATATTTTTTAAATTTTGGTTTTTTCAAAGCATTCAAGACAAAAGTTATGTACAAGGGTCCTATACCATCTTCAACTGTTTCGTAAATATTAAGCGTTTTCAGGTTTACTAATCCGCATCTATTCCCTTTTGACCTTGCCACTTTGTTTATTTTGTATACCCTCCCTAGGGGGGCAGCCGGCCGCTCAGGTGGACAAGCGCGAGGGGTAAGAAGAATAGCTGTATAACATTTCTCTCCGCCTTGTGCTGTTTAATTGGCGGAAGGCTGTATACACCGCCGACAAATTAAGAGAGAGAGGGGAGAGAGGAGAGACCTATTTTTTGCTTCTTTTTCACGCTTGTTACCAAGGCTGCCTCTAGTGGGTTTATATGCACAAAAGTAACTTTCAAGAAAGTGGCAAGCATGCAAGCACAATACATCTAAAGCACCTAATATTTCCAAAATAGTTAAAAATAGGTATATAACATTGTACATGAAATATATCTAGAATATTCTGAAGAATCCAAAAATTGACTAATATACAGGGCGTTGTTTTTAAAGTAGGAAAGTTAGTGGGCCACTATTACATGACACAAACCTTGTATAAAAATTTATTTACTGAAAAAAATGCTCAACCAAAATACCGATACGCTTGTCCGATTGTTTTTTCGAACACGCCCCCGTTTGTTTATTATTGAATTTATTCCATTTGGCTGATACACACTGTACTATAAAGCTTACGACACTACAAAAAACATTTATGGAGCGTTGCAGCACCCCCCCGATTTTTTTATTAAATAAGATTTGGAACATGCTTTTACAACTAAGTTTGAAGACATTTGTATTGTAACGGGAAGTTTCACATAAACTTTTAAATGAAATGGAAAGAATAGAATTTACCCACCCATGCAATGTTTTCCCCCAAAATGAAAATTATAAAATAATTTTTTGGGTTTAAAATATTTTATACGATGAAATATACCAATCGTGATCTAAAGTACCAGTCAAAAGATAAGAAAACTAAAATTATATCACACATATAATCAATTTATAGTCACGGTAACAAGTCGATGTAACTTTCAGATTTTGTCATTTCAATAAACTGTTTGCCTACTTTTTTTTAAAAGTCACTTTTTTTTCATCTCACCTTAAACATTCAAGCTCTAACCTTGGCATTTACTTTAAAAACCAAATTGTTTATTTTAGTGATGTTTCGAGGCACCTTGATTATCAAGTTCTTCCACTCTATTCTTTCCAAAATATCTACTGAGATTTTTTTTTAAGTCATAAACCTACTTTCAAATTTAATTAATTTAATAGGGAACCCCCTTTTTATTAAAGCATGCTGTACATTGTATATTAATATATTCTTACTAAGAAATTTTGTTGTTGTTACCCATATAGGAAATGCTAAATTATATGTTTATGTAATAAAAAGATTAAAGTACATTGAAGTGTTTTTTTTTTACAGTAAAAATGAAAGGATATACATTTATAGTAAAGGTAAGTATTAAGGTGTATATAGGTATTGTTTTACAAAAAAAAACATCCCTCCACTAAATTTTTGACTCCAGAAACCCATAGAATCACATACCTTTTTTTTCTTTTTCTTTGAAATGGGAGATGTACACGGGTTTTAATTAGAAAGCAAAAACTGATAATTTTTCTTTTTCCTAAATGTTATACAGTCAAATTTTTAAAACGTAAATGGATTACAAAACGTAATTCTGCATAAGTACTGAAGACCCAAAAAACCCTATATTAACACTTACTTATTGTTTTATTACAATTTTGAAATAAATATTTCTTATAATTATTTTACATCTGTTCACACAAAAATTACATAATATTATTTTTTTTAAGAAAAATTGCAACATTTAATCCCCTGTAAACATCGCTTTGCCCAAAACTAATTTTTCTTAAAAATAATCTAATCTTTTTTGAGAATAACCAACCCTAAAAAGACTACAAAAATCACTCCAGGACTGCAATGTATAGTTATACATATAAATTTTTTCCCGTGTAAAACTGAATTTTTACCGTTGATATTTCTCTCAGTGTACCCCCAAGCTGTTTAAGTGTCATTTCGTCTACACGTGACTTCAGAAATTTGTTTCCCATATAACCAATGCTATTGGGAACTTTATGTCGTTTCTTATTGAGGTTTATATTCTTTGCTACAGCCCAGAGCGGGGGTTAAAAATATTACATAAAATGCTGTATAGCATGTTGTATCACTATGAAAATGTGTTGAAATTCTTTGGATAGGTACTTACAAAGGTATTTAAATGGGGTTTTTATTGCCTGAATAAATTCTCAGACATATTTGTTTTGTTTAATGTCCTGAACTATTAAAATTATTGTATTGATACAATACCTGCTTTAACCTTACTCCCTTATAACTTTATAATAACAAAAAGCATAAGCATAATAACGTTTTTACAGATAAGTACTACATCACGAGGGTGTTATTTCAAAGGTACGTAGAGGGAAGTTTTTTGTGAGTTCTCAAAGGTAGGTTGTATCACAGTTGTATATTTTAAATTTATAGAATTAAAGTGAAAATCAAACCAGTTTATTTATTATTTAATTTTTCTAATTATTACAAAAAAATACACTTTTTATAAATACGTGATGTACTTATTATATCGTGCTTAAAATAAAAGAAAATAAACTCATTAAGCTTAAAAACGGGCATAGTTGATAAAAATAAAATTTGAAGATAAAACGAATAAAATAAGATACCTATACATTAGTATGATTTAGCACTACGTCTATTAACAAGGACCGCTTCACTTAAGGGATCTTGAGGCTTTGCGTTTCCTATTAAGATTTTCATTTTTGGCGGGCCTTCCAGCCTGAATCCTTTTGGAACCAGACGGGGGCCCGGTTTTTTTGTGTGCGCCTACTAATTGATGTCGGGGGAACCCCTTTTTTTTCCACGCCGAATATTTTTTATATAAGCAAATGCATGTAATAGTTCTGTAGGAGTTTTAATTTTTTCAAGACATTTTTTTTAGTCGAACAATAATGTTTGTTTGAGTCTGGTGATATGTTATTTTTAACCATTTCAAAAATTTTGAAAAATTTTGGCTAAGTGCTTCTACGGCTTTTTTTTTTTTAGTTGTAAGGTTTTCAGCTACTGCAAATGAAGAAGTAGTTGAATTGCTAACATATACCATTTCCTAAGCTCTGTATAATATCTTCCAATTTGCAGAAGGTTTTTTAGACGACTTAGACATTCTTCCATTTTAACGCGCTAATATATATTTACGATGTTTTATAAGGACCAAATGCGTGTAATGGGGAACCCAAAAATAAAACTGACCAACTGACTATTTATTTTAATCCTATTAGACTATTAGATTTAACCACAGCCTTCTATAAAAAAAAGAGCCATGAAGCAAGAAAGGCAACGTTGCAAACAACACTGCCCCTGGGCTGGTTTAATTTAATGAGTTCTAAGCAGATTGCGCTAAATAAACATTTTTTTATAAAATTTTAAAAAAAAATACAGGTATTATTTTAAAAATAAACATAATTTTAAATACTATACTATATGGCCCTAAAAAACACTAATGTGTCCAAAACCTAGACCATATTAGAATATTCGAAACCTATTATTATTTTTTCAAATTATTGCTAGACTTTAAAACATATTAATTTTTAAGGCTTTATTCTTATACTGTTTAACTGTTTTTGCAAATAAATTAAGTAATTTTTAAAACTTAGCTAAAAGTGTATTAATCAGTAATTTTTGTGATAATTATAATCAACCGAAAACAACACATCTAAAATAATATTATTAAAAAACATAATCTGTACTTAATAATCAAGACAAGTTTAAAAAAGCAAAACTGGGTTCATTGTTGGGTTTTACACTACCTTAAAACATGTAAATAACTTTTAGAATATGTATAATGATATTTTTGAAACTTACCGGTATTTATATGATTTTCTTAATATAGTCCTGACGATATTGCTTGGGGTAATATTGTTTTTCTTGCACATTTACACACTTATCAATGTCAAAAAAAAACTATTATTTATAAATATATTTAGTAAATATAGTTTTTACATTAAAAGTTTTTTTTAATACACTTATCCTGTCAAAGTGTAGTCTTTCTAGGCGAGTTCGAAAAAGTAATTTGTAATGAAAAGGAATTGTTTATATTTTGGTATAATTACTTAAAAAATATTGCTTAAAAAAAAGGGCAACTTTGATATAGTTTCTTTTTCTTTTTTACCGCACTTACACTAGTCTTCCAAGGAAATATAAAAATGTCCACTTAAAAGGGGTGCAATAGTTAGGAATGTTAATAAATTATAAACACAAACAATTAATGATCGATATACAACTATATAATTTTGACACGAGTCAAACACTGCATACCCCAATTTTTTAGGTTTATTTTTTTGTCATTTCCGTTTTTTTAAATACTAAAATCAGTAATAAGGTCGTTTTGAAGAAAGCTTTCAATCCCATGTTCTTGGTTTGGGAAGTTTCTACGAGGACTTTCCTTCTTTCTTTAGGGTTTCTTTTTTGGGGGCACTTTAGATTTGATAAACATTTCGGTTGGTTCTTATAAAGCCTTGGTCAAAGGAAACCCGGAATTTTTTTCCCCTTTATCTATATATGTTTCAGTTCTCAAAATGTCACTATTATCAAATTGTTTCCAACACAACACTATTTTCTCTGTGAATAGCACGCAACCAGATCTTTTAAAATTTTTCCCTCTTTAGGAAAAATAAATGTTGTTTGATGTCCCTCTGTTTTAATAACGCTGTGGTAATTTGTTTTACATTCCCGGAAATATACATACATACAATCTTACATGTAAACGAAAAACAACGATTTTTAGTTCACTTATGCAATATGCAATACTACACCCACTTTAATTAGTCCTTAATTTAAAACTATAGGCTGCTATTTTTATTTTTAAAAAAAACACAAATTATTTTTTTCGTATCAATCGTTTACCTTTTTTAAAACTGCATTCAAAGAAACCGACAAGGCCGACGAAGCGCACGTGTTTTGCAAGCCTAGTATGCTGTGTTGCCGATCTGCTACTTTATAGCTCTTTAGTTTTGAAAAGCGGGTTTAACGCGGTTTGCCGGATTCATGCACTGACTGACGATCGAAACGAAAGTATTTTGATTGGCCAGAACATGTGGCGCCACAATGTTCTAACCAATCAAAATACTTTCGGATGATCGGATCGTCGGAAATCGGATGCATGAGACTCCGGCTTTATGCTTTAAAAACCGCGGCGCTAACATCGCTTATTCGTCGAAAGCCATCTTTGTGGGTAAAGTGGTTCATAAAACCTGATGCATTGTTCGGTAAAGTGGTGCATACACCTAAAGTATTGTCCAAGAATCAGCATAGGAGCAAAATAATTCTACTTGGCTTTCATAGTTGCAAGGTTTGTTAATTTTTGTTTGTATTAAGGTTATGTTAAAGATAGTATCCATTTCAAGAATAAGTAGTGATTTACGTAGATATAATAATTATTAAAAAAAATGTCATAATAGAAATGCATTATGAAGTATGACCGATCAATTTGGCAACAAAACAGTTTAAGAAAGATAAATATCAATAACTACGGCGTTGTGAA
>JAHBCN010022700.1:0-13151 GCA_019359885.1 Listronotus oregonensis
AAAAAAAAAAAATCAAGACTCAACAAACATTATCGTTTAAAAAAAGTCGAAAAAAAACAGAACTATTACATGCATTTGCTAATATAAAAAATATTCGGGTGGAAAAAAATTAACGTTCAACCGACAAAAATTGGTGGGCCCCCAAAAAAACCTGACCCGCCTGGTTCCCTGGTTAAAGGGATTCGGTGGAAGGCCCCCAAAATGAAAATCTTAAAAAAAGCAAAGCCTCAAGATTTAAATGAAGCGGTCCTTTTTAAAAAAGACAAAATTTAAATCTCAAAAATGTATAGGTTTTTTATTTTATTCTGTTTTATCTTTATAATTTTATTTTATTAATATCCCCTTTTTTTTTAAACAATGATGTTTTATTTATATGAGTTTTTTTCTTTTTTTTAAAACCGTTTTTAAAACACGTATTTATAAATAGTGTTTTTTTTTGTAATAATTATAAAATAAATACTAAATAAACTGGGTTTTTTTTTTAAAAAATTTTAAGGTTTAAAATAAAAACTTTAAAAACCAATTTGAGAACTCTGACAATTTTTTCCTCTACTACCTCTGAAATAACCCTCGTGATGTAGTACTTATCTGTCAAAACGTTATTATGTTTTTTTTTTTTTTATTATAAAGTTATAAAAGGGGTTTTAAACAGGTATTGTATCAATACAAAAATTTAAAATAGTTCAGGACATTAAACAAAACAAATTGTCTTAAAAATTTTTGCAGGCAATAAAACCCCAAAATTTTAAAAAAAATTTGTAAGTCCCTCCAAAAAAAATTTTTTTTTTATGTGAACAACATGCTATACAGCATTTTATATAAAAATTTAAAAAAACCCTCTTTGGATTTTATGAAGTAAAATTCGATTGTTTTCAATCTATACTCGACTCAGAGCAACCCTATCTCCGGTGCTCCGAGAATTTGGTTTTTGTATGTAATTACGCAGCCCGGGAGGGGGTTTTTTTGGGTTGGTATTATGGGGTTTCCTTTAAACTTCCACCGGTTGTGACCTTCCGGAAGCTGTTATATTGTTTGTTTTTCCCTAGTTTAAAGGGTTTTAAATTTTTTAAGCTTTAATATTAAGTTTTTTTAAATTTTTTCGGGAAAAAATTAAAAAAAACCGCCGGGGTTTGGGTTTCTGCTGGACAAACGTGATATATAAAGAGCCATTAGGGCATTGTACTACTAACATCAGCAAAGAAACCCAAATTTTTCAGGCTTTTTGAAACAACCCTTTCAATTAGGTTTTTTTTTTACCTAACACGGGTAAACCAGTAATGAAAAAAAAACGTTTTAGTACCATAAAATATTATCTTGTGTTTGAAAATTTTAATATTGCCCCTGGTCCATATGTTTGGTTAATTTCATTTAATTCAGTACGTTTTACCTTTTTCAATATAAAATTCAATCATTTGTTTTCCCCCCACCGGTGCCCTGGGGGATATTTTTAATTTTCAGAGGAAGAAAGGCTAATTATCTGCGTTGAATGAGCCATCGCTCATATTTTTCGCACCCTTCTAACTATTTTTCGCACAAAACTCACTTCTTGGGTAGACATTTTGTTCTTTATCGAGAAAAGCATACCAAGATGCATCTAGTCAATATCTTTTTGAAACACTAACATAAAATCAATTCCAATTAATAAATTGCCTTTTCATTTTTTTTAAGACGTTAATTCATATTTTTCTTACATTTTTTAAGCCATAGTGTGATATAAGGATGAGTCAAAAAGTATTTCTGGTGGTCAACTTTATTTAAATAACCACCTTATTTTTTTATTTCATGCATTTAAAAAACCCCATTACTACCAAATTTTACTTTTTATTATAATAAAATTAAAACTAAAATAAATGAAAACATTTAAAAGGTGTAATTTAATTTCCCGATAATGCGTTTTTTACCCCACACGGAATGTTTATTCGACAAAACCCCACTGGATGAGGGAACAACATCCCAGTGGTTTAAGATATAGTGTTTGACGGTATTATTAGAAACCCAAGTTATCGGGAAATATTTTTGAGGAAAACCTTCTTTGGAAGATATAGATATACAGTGTTTTTTAAATTTTATTTCAAAATGTTTTGAACCCTGTGCCAGATATGGATTATTTGTTTTAAAACAAAATTGCACCCCTTTCCCCATAATTCGGGTCTTTAAAGAAATTACTTAAACCCAAATTTTCAACGGATGGATGGGACAAAGGGAACAATAGAATGGACAAGGTCTCCAGATCTAACTCCACTAGATTTCCGAATTTACTTTAAAACTAAGGTTTTAAATAAAAACCCCAAAAATAAAAAGATTTAAAATTCATTTAACTTGTTCACGGGTTTTTCCCAAAGATAAGACAATTTAATAATATATAATTTATTCCATGTTAGATGTTCACGTTGTATAAAGGCGAAATAACGTTCCCAAAATTTCCTTTGATGCGCGCCCCAATCCTCCTTTTTGTAAAATTAAAACAGATTTTTTGAACCCGATCGCGAGGTGGGGGGGCGATGAAACACTCGTCTTTTTTTGGTTGCTCTGCTTTTTATTTAAACATGTATTTAATTTTTTACTAAAAATTGGCACAATATACGAACAAAATGCACAAAAAAAAAAATTTTTTAAAAAAATAGCTCTCCTAACCCATTTCTAAATTTTATTTTTTTGCTAAAAAAGGGCCGTCAAAAACCATTGGAGGTTGCAGATTTTAACCCATTTACAGGTTAGCAATAAATAAGATATTTTTTAGGAAAGTCTTGGAAAACATAAACATCTATCCACATTTATAAAATATTTTTTTATTTTACCTCTCACAGTTAAAAATTTAAAGGATGTTAGGACATTTGTGTATAAGAACTTTTCAGATTAAAAACTTTTTTACGCCATCTGTGGGGTAATGCGGTGTTCCACTAAGAGGTAGTCGGTTATATCTCAGAAACTACTAATTTTTAAAAACTATGGGGAAAAAAATTTTTAGATAAAAGTGACCAAGAAAATTGCTGAAATTATTTTAAGTCTGTGGGATGGCAAGGGCCGTAAGGTAACGTCAAAACATACAAAATATGGACATTTTTTCAAAAAAAATCAAAAAAAGTTATTAATAGTATTTTTATTCTAAATTTTTTTTAAAAAAAGAAGCCAGGTGCAATTTTTGTGGGGTTTTAAATTAAAAGTGGTGGGGGAAGGTTAAAGTTTAATTTAGAAAAGTGCTAATAACTCGGTTTTGCTTTAACCGAATTTGGTAAACGGTCTCGTTTAGAAATGCATTTGCCTTTTTTTTCAGGTGTATAAACTAGCCACACTCTCTCACAAACGCCACTAAAAGGGCGTCAAAGGGAAACTAACTTATTTTACAAATTTTTTTAAAAATTTTTAAAAACAGTTGTATTTAAAATACCTTTTTCATATTTAGATTAAGAAAAAAAACCAAAAAAGGCGAAGACCCTTTTTTATCTCTTCAAACCGAATATATTAACAAAAATATAAATGACATAGAGACGTAACGCATTTAACACAATGTTTTACCTAGACAATTTCTTTGGGTAAAATTAAATTTATAAATTTTTAAAATCTAAAGGCTTCGTGGTTTTTATCAAGTTGCTTTGAAAACAAAAAGGGTGCTGAAATGTCAAAAATCCCAAAAATGTTTATTTCAAAATATTATTTTAAATGGTGTGCTATGGTGTTTTTTTAAAAATATTATTTTTAGTGTTGTCTTTGTGTTCTTTAAAAAAATTTTTCCAGGTTAAACTCTACATAAAACAAAAACGTTGATGACAATTTCCCCAGTTTACGGCGTCTTAGGTTTTAGGGCGATCCTTCCCTGTACGAAAGCGATTTTTTAAACAAGTGAACATTCTGCTGCCGTTGCCGTACCGGCCCCTCTTTTGTTTTCTCAAAACTGCTTGGCAGCTATTGTCGCATTTTTCAGACCCTCAAAATAAATAAAATAATATCCTTTTATTTTTTCCAAACAATAAAAGCATCTTTTAAAAACACAATAGCACAACACTAAATTTTATTTAAATAAAATTTTATTTTTTAATTTTATAGCATCCTTTTATTTTTTAAAAAAACGATAAGGACCACGCTCGATAGTTATTACCAGTTGTAGTTTGGGGAATTTTCTAATGTTGTATAATATCGTTAAATGGGTTTAAATTAGTAAAATTAAAAAATATGTTATTAGATTTTGTAAAAATGTATAAATTTAATTTTTACCTAAAAAAATCAGCCTAAGTAGAAAACATCGTGTCCTTAAATGCGTTACGTCTCTATGTAGTATTTATATTTTTGCAATATTCGGTTTGAAAAGAGATATTAAATTGCGGTTTTCGCCGTTTTGTTAGGATTTTTTTCTCTATCTAAATGTAAAAGGTATATCATTGTATTTAAATTTTTCAAAAAAATTCGTAAAAAATAGGTTAGTTTTTACCTTGACGCCCTCTAGCGGCGTTTGTGAGATGAATTAGCAATAGTTTATACACTTGAAAATAATGTAAAATGCTCTTCTAAACGAGACTAAGTTGTAAATTCGGTTAAAGCAATCGAAGTTATTAGCACTTTTCTAAATTAAACTTTAACCTTCCCCCAACACTTTAATTTAGAACTGACAAAAATTACACCTGAAGCATCTTTGTTTGAAAACATTGAAGATAAAAATAATTACCATTTATTGATACACTTTTTTGATATTTTTTGAAAATGTATATTTTTATGTTTTGACGTTACCCTTCGCCTAGCGGTCATCCACAGACTTGAAAATAATTTCCAGCAATTTGTCTTGGTCGCTTTTATCTAAAAATTTTTTTCCCAAAAGTTATACTATTAGTAGTTTCTGAGATATAGCTGACTACCTCTCTTAGTGGAACACTCGGTACTTAGCGCGTTTTTTTAAATGTGGTTTTCCCGGTAGGCCTACTCCACGGTCTATTGTGATCCTGTTAAATTGAAAAATATTGAATAATAATAAATGGGTAGTATTAAAAATGATAAAAGCGGTGTAACTTTTAAAAAAACTGGAAAAAATTAATTCTTTGGAATCTTAATCGTCAAATACTTTTGTTTCCTCTTCTTCTTGTTCTTCATTTCGTTTATCCGGTCCCTCTTTTTCTTCTTTTCCTTGTTCTAATTCTTCTTTTTCTTTTTCTTAATGCTGAGTGCAAGAAAATTGCCTTAAAAGCGATGCATCACGTGTCTCCTCGTTAATATTATTCGAATCCTGTGCGGTTGGTGATTTAATATTGGACCACGACTGGCCGTTACATCTAATACATGCCAGAGAACAAAACAATCCAACTTTTTTCTAGTCGCATTTAGCGCTACACCTATTTTACACAAAAAATTTTGTTGAGGCGATGCTCCGGCGCAGGTGGAATGTAAGTCTGGACTGGTTTCAATGTATTGTCGTTCAACTTCCAACCCCAGTCTTTTAGGTCTATGAGCGAAAGCAGAATTTGGAGGCAGTCAAGCTAATTGGACTGGTTTTTTATTACGAGTATTTTTAACAAAACATGCGTATTAAAGCTTATCTAAACAGGCAGTTTTTTTAGGAGCTCCGTACATAGAAAGAAGAAAGCAAACCGTTGGTCATAAGTTCTTGCGAAGTTGAGTTTCTCTTTTTAAACATTTCAGCACATTGATTTGCACACAGATTTCACATATAATGGTGCTCCGAACATTCTATTAGTTTTTAGCCCTATTCGAATTTTTGTAGCTTTACTACTATTTTTAGGTCTAATTTGACCGGACTACAAGTTTACTGGTTCACCCATACCACCTGCTACACTAGCGCCTCTTTAGTTTACATATTCTGGGGCCACTTTTTGAGCCAATCGGCCATACAAGATGGCTCTTCTTACTACTTCTACCCTCCATAATTCGTTATAAGAATTTAGTCATAGCATGTGCGTAAAGCACTTAAATTTTTATCAGACCATCCCCATGCCTGTCTATTACACTAAAAAAGTATATTATGAGAACCATATCTTCAAGTCATGGAATCTCCCATATTTTTGTAATTTTTCATAGAGATGAACAAAGCTGCGATTTTTCAATCGCAATCAAAACTGTGATTGCGAGTCCTTAATCGCTGCGACTGTAACCTGCGATTGCGATTTTGATTTTTAAAATTGGTAAACGACGACGATGGCGATAAATTGCGTTAGTTGTTAGTTTTTTTTAACATCGAATAAAATCGATAAAATGAAAAAGAGGAGAAAAAACAAAACAATGTTGCATAGTACATTTACATTACAATCATTACATGCATACATGTAACTTAAAATTCAGACTTGCAGATTATTTACATTTTCCTTAGCGCGAACGGCGCGAGTTGCGACAAGATCGCAATCGGAGTATGTTATAGGATCCGGCGTCTAGCGCCGAGAAGAACTCTCGGCCTCGGGCCTTTGTAAAACACAGTGACTTCCATGTCTCTTTAAAGCGATGTTGGTTGTCTAAAAAGTTAAACTCGCCTGATCGCTAATGATTCAATCGCAGTTTGCTAAGAAGACTGATCGCAGGTTGCGATTGCGATTTTAAAATCGCTGCGATTAAATCGCAGTTCGCGATTTTTTGCTCATCTCTAATTTTTCACATAAAAGTGCTAAAACCTAAAAGCGAAGTTCTTTTTATACGTAATTAATACTGCAAATAGTAAAATTGTTTGGTTGCCATTTAAAACTGATCTCCATATTTATACTTACTAGGTATTTAAAAACATGTAAATTTTGCATAAAATAAATAAAAATTAATATTAATTTTAGCAGAACTGTCAATAATTTATTTAATTAAATTACAAGTTTAGGTGGGTTTTATCTTTCATTTTTGGGCGATTGACGCACACCATTTAGCGAGTCTTATAGATTAACGGCTTACCGATAGAATAGTAGGAGAGCTGGTGTACAATTTTGGGTAAGTTCTTAAGACACTTTAAAAATTGTGGAATTTATTCTTGAAGGACCCCTAAATAAGAAAATCAAGGTCTGGCTAAAGGCTAGCGATCCCCTACCAACCCTTATATTCTTTCTAAAGGAAAATTTCCTTATTAAAAAAATGTTTTTGGGGCATTTTGAAATTTTTATATCTTAAAGTTAGATATTAAAAAAACTAAAAAATAAAAAGCGAGATTAATAGGTCAAGTCTAAATGTTAACCAGACTGTTGCAAAATGTTGTTTTTTAAACTCCAAAAATTTTTAAGGCACTTTGAGATTTTGGGAAAGTAATATAGGTACTTAAAGACAAATAATTCTAAAAAGCCAAATCAATTTGGACCTCTCGCTAAAGGTTACTGCGACGCGATTGGCGCTCGTGAGACCACGTGACCTACAGCACCCACGCGGAAAATTGCTACATTTTTCCTAAAAGGCCCCAAACTAGGTGCGATTTGAACAATTTTCGTACTGGTCTAAAGGTTACGTTCCACCTACAAAGCAGGATATAGTAAGAAAAAAGGCATAAATTTTCATTTATTGAAAAAAGAAGAGATCCTATCAAAAACACTTAAGTTCCTATTCAAATATCTCCGCCTCTTAAATAGTTCAATAAATGAAAGGGCAAAGCTGCAAATAAATCTGTACAGGTTTTTCTTGTGGCGCAATTCTTAGGTCTTTGGGGATGCTTTCGAGCGAAAAAAAGTTTATCAACATCAACAGGTGGAAAAGGGCTCAAAATGGCCCCTCAAGACCCGAAAAATGGGTTTCCCGCTATTATCTGCCAAAATATGCGCATTGAAGAATTTTTGTTTAGACAAAAAATAAAGATTGCCTTGTAATTTACAAAAATGGTCGTTATAATTGTTTTCGAAAAATCGATATAAGCGGGCGGATGAATTGTTCCATTACTCGGGCAATTATGTACAGGGTGTCCCAAACTGGACGCGTTCTTATGGGAACAACCCTTATTTGAAGGGATAGAAAAAAATTAACCAAGGTGTCTGGAGCTCAAATTTAATGAGAAAACTACTGGCGCTAACAAAACTTTGCTATCTCTTATCGTTTGGCCACAAGAGGGCGTTTCTCGAATTTCGTCGATTTTTTAAATGCCCCATAACTTTCTTATTAATAAAGATAATTAATTTTGATAAAAACTTTCTTGAGGCACTTTTTTTCGTAGAATTCATTGCGATAGGCAGATTTTTTACAGGGGTTAGATTTTCTGCACCACCACAAAATCAATTTTTTTATATGGACCAACCTATATATTATAAGATTTTTGAAAAGCTAGTAAAATTTATTAAATTTTGATTTATCACTTGTTATGTTTATCTTAAAAAACATTAGCAGTATTACGATTTAAAAATTAAAATAATGTGCCTACAGAAATCAACATTGCCATGACTAATAAAATGACATAGGATGCTTACATGTTATGACTAAAGCCACATATTTAAAGTTGCTACGTAAAAAACCAGTAGGCCGTGCATATGATTTTTTTGTTTTAATATTTTAACAGCTTCTGAATAGTTGAGAATTGACAGTGGTACTTAATATTGTTAAATATTTTGGTAGTTTTAGTAGAAAAAAAGTAATTTAAATAAGGTTTTTGAAAAGTGTTAAAAATGTATGAAAATTTTGAAAAGCTCAACATGCTTGAATGTTACATAGAAAGCAACAAAAATGCTCAGGCGGCAAGAAACTTGTATTTTCAAAGATATCCCGAACGGCAGCAACCATCCAGGGATGTATTTGCTAGACTTGCCCATAATCTTCAAAATGTTGGCTCTTTTAACAAACCCAAAGCAAAGTATGCTCAAAATCAAGAAATTCAAAACGAAAATGAAGTAAAAACTCTAACCTTATTGGGCACTTTATATGAAAATAATGGTACAACTTCCACAAGAAAACTTGAAGCAGAAACTGGCATATTCAGAAGCAAAAATCACAGGATTTTGAAAAAAAAACAAATTTAAGCCTTATCGAATCCGCAAAATCCATCATCTTCTCCCTGCGGATTTTGATCAAAGAACGCGTTTTTGTGAGTGGTTTTTAAATAAAATAAAATTGTATTTGGTCTGACGAGGCTTCGATTAGTAGTGCGGGCATATTTAATTGGTTTAATGATTACACTTGGTCCCAAGAAAATCCCCATGCGACTGTCCAAAACAGACAACAAGGAAGATTTAGCTTCAATGTGTGGGTGGGAATTTTTAGAGGACAATTCATTGGACCCTACATTTATGATGAACCGCTGAATTCTAGACAATATTTGGATATTTTAAGGGACCAGGTTGAACCATTCTTGGAAGATATTCCCATAAATCTGATACCCAGAGTCTTCTTCCAGCATGATGGTGCCCCTGCGCATTTTACAAGGACCATAAACGATTACCTTAATGTTCAGTTTGGTGAAAATTAGATGGGAAATGAACATTTGTTAACATAATTTTATTTTATTTTTGTTTATTAATTATCGTTAATTAAATTCCATAATATTTTATATTGGGATTAGGTAGAGTTATGTTTTTTTGTTAATATTGTTGGTTTGTTGCTGTTGTCGTTTGTGTTTTAGATAATTATTAATTTAATATATTAACTATGGGTAATATTATCATAAAACTTTAGATCTGCTGTTTTAATCATAACATGTTAGCATCCTATGTCATTTTATTAGTCATGGCAATGTTGATTTCTGTAGGCACATTATTTTAATTTTTAAATCGTAATACTGCTAATGGTTTTAAAGATAAACATAACAAGTGATACATCAAAATTTAGGAAATTTTACCAGCTTTTTAAAAAATTTATAATATATAGAGTGGTCCATATAAAAAAATTGATTTTGGGGTGGTGCACGAAAAGCTAAACGCCCTGTAAAAAATCTGCCTATCGCAATGAATTCTACGAAAAAAAGTGCCTTAAGAAAGTTTTTATCAAAATTAATTATCTTTATTAATAAGAAAGTTATGGGGCATTTAAAAAATCGACGAAATTCGAGAAACGCCCTCTAGTGGCCAAATGATAAGAGATTGCAAAGTTTTGTTAGCGCCAGTAGTTTTCTCATTAAATTTGAGCTCCGGACACCTTGGTCAATTTTTTTCTATCCCTTCAAATAAGGGTTGTTCCCATAAGAACGCGTCCAGTTTGGGACACCCTGTACATTTTTTAATCATTTAAGGTTCATCGGAATGGGAACACCCGTACCTATCATTGCATATGAGTTTGGGTACATTCTAATGTTTCTAGAATATTGAAAAAAACGGTCATTTATTTTTCACAATATTTTGAGAGTTTTTCATTATTTATTGAAATTTTTTGAAAAAATGGTTTGTTATTAACATTTCCTTTTTATAATGAGACCTTAGCAAGTGTTCAATGATCCCAAAAAATTTCCTTTACAATCTTTCTTGCGTTTTGACAAAAAAATATTTTGTCCATCTGCATTTTTTTGTAAGAAACTACTACTACCACATCTATCAAGTGTGGAATGTTATGAATTTTTCGACGGTCGTTTTTGCGAAAAATATTGGTGTTGCAAAAACAATGGTAAGAACCATTTTTGTAGATTTCAATATTATCTTTATTTTTTGTAAAAAAAAATATTTCTAATTCGCATATTTTGGCAGATATTCGCAGGAAACTTATTTTTGGGAGTTTGAGGGGCCATTTCCAGCGGGTTCCCACTTCGGAATCGTGATAAACTTTTTTTCGCTCGAAAGCATCCGCGAAGACCTAAGAATTGCGCCACAAATGAAAACTGTACAGATTTATTTACAGCTTTGGGGGCACTTTCAGGTCTTCAGTTACTGTACTAAAAGTACTGAGATCTAAAGAGAATATGTGCAAGGTTGCCAAATATATACTTTTTGAGATAAGGTCAGGCAACTTTGTTTTGTCAAATGCAATGCTCTGTATATTTTTATTGCAATGAATTTAGCAGCCCGCTAATACTAAAACCTTCCAATGTTAGAACCTCATTCTATGTAGTTTCTAAATTTAGTAACCCAAAGTGTTCTCACCAAAATCCCAAATTTGCCTTGTATTTGTCAAACAGCACAACGGAAATATGTAAAAATTACTACAAAGTGGTTCTAAGACACGCCCCATTTCATAATTAAATCTGCAGTGTTGCCAGATGTATACTTTTTAAGATAAAATGGGAAATTTTATTTGAGATACAAAGCCCAGTTTATTTTTAACGCAATAGATTTAAAATATGGCTATTACCAATACCCCCAAATTTCAAAACTTTTTTTTATGTAATTTTTGAAATATAGTAATTCTGCACTTTTAGTCAAAAAAATTGAATGGTTGCTTCATATAAATTTACTTATTTTGTTTTTAATATCCCCAAAAGAAAAAGTCTTTTAGTGTCAAGTCAGGGGATCGCGCTGGCCACTTCGTGATTTCCCTTCGTTCAATCCACCTGTTTGGAAATATTTTGTTTAAAAACGTACGCATCTCCCTAGAATATTATGTGTCCATCTTACCAAAACCCTATTTCTTTAAGATTTACACTTAATTTTTGTAATCTAAGCAAAAACCTGATGTTCCAATAAATCTTAATGGTTTTGGCCATTTAAGCTGCCCTTAATGAAAAAGGGACCAATAGCGTGTCCAAATTTCGAAGTTGCCATATTTTAGAAACTATATAGAATAAAGTGCTGATATTTAAAGGTTTAAGTTATATCAATGCGCTGAATCACCGCAATAAAAATAAACTGGGCGTTGTATTTGAAGAAACGAAATTGCCTACTTTGTCTCAAAAAGTGAACACTTGTCAAAATCACAGACAACCAATAAGCTAACATCATAGATAGAGAAAGCATTTCGTTCATAAACGCAATCGAGAGTTGCGGCCAACATGTTTTTGTTTATTATTGGCGATAGAATGGGTCAAGCATAGTTTGTACTTACTTGTGAAATGATAATACAGGAATCATATCCGTCACTTTACACACTTGGCACTGCCTTACCATTTTAATTTATTAAAAGTACTTACACAAAACTAAAATTTATACAATTGTCACAAAAATTACCCAAACAACAAAAAACATTTAGACTAAAACGCCATATTAAATATGTCATCGGTCGAGTGAAGCCATGGATTATAGAGAGGTAAAGGATCACCCACTTTGTGTTACAAAAATGGCCCTTCAGTTGCAGATGGCGCTGTGTTCCAGAAGGGCGTTTTTAAACTTTACTTTATATCAGCGCCTCCCAGTGAGGGTCACTTTTTGAGCAAAACAGCCATAAAAGAGGGTGATCCTTTACTTCTCTAGAATCAATGAGCAAAGTTGAAGGTGGGGAAGTCACTTCTAAAAAAAAACGCTGTTGTTTTGCCGTTTATAAAACCGAACCTTCCCCCACGGTATAAATTTAGTTTTCAATTTTAAAGCGAAAATACAAAAAAAACTTTTAAAACCTTCTTTTTGTTACAGATTTTTAATCATCTACCCTTTCACCCTCGAATGAAACTTTCAACGTGCGTCGCCATCATAGTGATTATTTGGATATTCGCCAATTTTAACCAGTCCGTACGGCATCTACATGAAACACGTACAGGATACGCAGAATTTTAGCAGGTTTTAGGGGAAAATTGGCCGTTGAGCAGTGGAGAGCGGCATTTTTGGGCTATAACTACAGCGCTACAATTTTTGATACCGTTTTTGATAATGGCCTATTGTTATATATGCGTCTCTATTAAAAATTAAAAAACAGAGCTAGGTAAGTATAATATTTGAAATATTTTCTAACTGGGAACAATTATTTAACATGTTGGCTTAAGTAAATACCGGGGGGTGCGTCGCCAAGCGGAACATAGAAAATCCAAGTAAATTTTAAAAAAGGGGGAATTTTGGCTCCCACATTTTCAGAAAAAAGTAAATAACTTTTTGAAAGACCAATCTGACAAACCCTATGCTAAGTTACAAAAATTTTAATAAGCGAATCTTTTTAAAAATTTAATTAAATGTAATTCAAAATTAACAAAAATTTTTGGGGTTTTTGGTCACCCCAAAAGACACCAGCCACCAGCAAACAATTTGTTATAAGGTTTTTCAAATCTGACGTACAGCCGAATACAAGAAATGTTTTTTCGTTTCTCATTTTAACACAACCAATACATTCAAAGTTAAAGACACGTTAACATTATTTTTTTTTTAAAACCCTTTTTTTTAATGTAACAATTAGGTTTAATTATAAAAATTACTACCATCGAT
>JAHBCN010022701.1:0-13102 GCA_019359885.1 Listronotus oregonensis
AGAATTCCCTACCCTCAGACTATACACAAAGTTTTGTTTACTTATTATAGACATTTAAATGTAGGGGTAGGGGGAAGTTTTAAAGTGAGTGGACATTTTATACCTTCCACTGCGACCGCTCGGTCTATTGTGGCTCACACCTTTTTATATTTCTCCCAATAGGATCGGACCTCTAATGAATCCGATACCAGATTGGGAGAGAGTTCTTACATCTCCTCTTACTCGTGTCACTACCGGACACGAGCACAATGTGTTCTGATGTGTTCTGGTCTCCCTGTCTCCTGGAGAGTATGACGAGCAGACGATCAGATCCATCATGCCCTCCTCTCCCGGTCTATGACGTGGGTAGCTACCAGGACCTTGTTACAGGAACCAGATGGAATTGGATTAAGGGAACCCTTCCTAAGCACCTGTTTGTTCGGGATGGATTAGCCCTTCCCGTAAAACAGGCGCCGGTGACTTGGGGCACCTACGAAACGGATTCACCCGTTTCGGTCGGCCACCTTTGTTGTTTCCCCCTCTCGAAACAGATTTATTCGTTTCGTTCAGCGCACCTTCGTCACTTTTTTTCCTATGAAAGCGGTTCTGTCCGCTTTCTGTTTGGAGCTAGGGAAAGTAATAGTCCACCACGGCAGAGCCACGCCATTAACCGTTTTGGGAGGGAACACATGTTTAAGGCACAGGATGTCATTCACCCATCAGCACGGTATGCTAAACCTTGAGTTAAGCCTTGTGTTCATCTTAGCTTTGGGTCCCGGTCCATACGGTGGCAACAAGAGTTGCCGATAACCGGCAACTCTAGCGCATGTTCCAAAAGATCCTACTGGGCCCAACCACAAACGACAATGTGTGAACACAGTGGTTGGGACATTTAAATGTAGACGTAGAACTAAGAATTCTATAAAGTTTTAGCTTATAATATTGGGAAAAAATTAAATTGAAAATTAGGTTCAATTGTCCGGTGGAATAAGAGTCCTTGATGTCAAGCCGAGAAAAAACTTGACAAACCAAAAGGCATTCCTTTTGACAGTGACGATATGCCAGTATTAGTATGGTTACTTAAACTAACTCTAAAAATAATTTTCTTCCTTTTACACTGTTCTTTTAAAACGTTTTATATGTATTTGAAAAGTTATGTTTTTATTTAACAACCAATTTAAAATAAATAGCCGTCCCGTTTGAGAGCAAAAAAGAGGGCAGTAAAACAAGGTAATAGCAGGCAAATTTTAAAATTCAATAACCCTTTATTAATTGTCTGAGTTAAAAATAACATCAAGCTTATTTTTATAAGGGGAATATTTTTTTAATCACCATAATAAATTTCTGTCCCTACACTTTTTTTATTATTAAATCAAATTCCAAAATTAATAATTTATTTCAAATTAACTTAGGGCTATTAAATTTATGTATCCAAATTTTTAAAAAATATTATTTTAAATTAAACTTCCTGTTACTAAAATAATAGCGTCGTCTTATTCTATTAGTTCTAATTAGTTTTGGTTTTTTCAGTTAGTTTGAGTTAGTTCTGTTTAGTTCTGGTAATGTACTTTTTCAATGTGGTGTCTAACTGTATTTTTGGGCAATTGCACATATATCATATCTATTATTTTGAAAATATACCAATTTACATGATAAATAAAAATTGAATAATTTTTATAAATCTAAAATTTTAAATAAAAGTTATTTTTAAACGAACTGTATTTTTCTAAAAAGTACCAACTAAAGATAATTTGCCCACCGTCTTTGGTTTTGATTACTAAACTTTTCACAAAAAAACGTTTTAAGAAATTGCTGCAATTTATGTTACTTGCATGTACAATATTCTTCTTTTTGAAAGGGTTAATGCAATTTTAAGGTATAATTTGTGTTGCAAGTCGAGATTTTTATTTTATTGGTAATAAAATTTTGGTAATAGACACTTTTAAAAAAATTACATGGTCTTATATTTCCTTTTTTTGTGATTTCAACAATTGCCTATTGAAACCAAATGGTATATTGTCGAGCTGGTTTTAGAAAAATAAATAATACCGAAACTGCCATTCAAACTGAAACTAAAGCTTG
This sequence comes from Listronotus oregonensis, assembly GCA_019359885.1. Lineage (NCBI taxonomy): Eukaryota > Metazoa > Arthropoda > Insecta > Coleoptera > Curculionidae > Listronotus > Listronotus oregonensis. The sequence continues at coordinate 2,062 of JAHBCN010022701.1, forward strand.
GAAAAGGGAGTTGAAACAACAAAAATATACAGGGTTAATGGTTAGTTGACCCTTTTTTTCTGTGTAAAGAATTCATTAAAATAAACAACTTTTCCAAATACTTTTTTTAAAAGACTTAAAAATAACAAAGCTACATAAATTTATTTAAAAATGTGCCTAGTGCTGGCCTGGGCAAAAAAAGATAGTTTATTTCTTATTTACGTTTGTTTTTTGCCTTGTTAATCACGCATTAAAAATTAGTCGCTTTGCTTTTACCGGACGAGGTTTTAAATCATTGTTAAATCGCGAAAATGGCACAATACGAAAACAATAAGTTTGTGGATATGTTGCTCCTTTTTTATGGAGAGTGTAGTTAATCTGCGACCACTGCTTTCAGATTGTACGCTTTTAATGAGTTCTTTACACAGTTAAAAAAAGCGCCAAGTTATGAATCACCCAGTATTATTGCAGTATTTTTGGACTTTAAAACAATTTTTAGGAAATTTTGTTAAAAACATTATTTCAATATGGTATCAGGTGTAAAGCGTTTAAATGGTTTCCAAATTATTAGTAAAGTAACAGATTGCAAAAACCAAAATTGAAAATATATTTTCGAATAAAATATTAACTAATGCATGGGACTTGAATATTAAGTCTATTTATTTTTATTTTTTATATAAACGACGTTGCATTCGTTAAAAAAAATGCAGAATTCAAATGTTTGCAGATGATACTGTAGTATAGTAGTTTCAGAATTAATTTTATTACCGGATTTTCTAAACGCAAAGACAAGCAATAGTTTTTACTAAAACTAGAATAATTGTCATTGCTTAAAGTAAATAAATTAAAATAAAATATTTTTAAAACTAAATGTATGGCAGTGGGATTAAACCCACATACTAAAAATTTATTTGATAATATTGATGAAGATAAATTCAAGACTAAAGTCTAATATTAATTTTAATTATTTTATTTATATAACTGTATCAAGAATCAATTATTTGAAAAGGCTAAGCTCTAATTTTACCCTTTATGGAGATGGAGGTGTTTTAAGCAGGTTGCAATTTTTGTGAAGTAAAGCAATGCGTATTATATTGAATAGGAATATATATATATATATATATATATATATATATATATATATATATATATATATATATATATATATATATATATATATATATATATATATATATATATATATATATATATATATATATATATATATATATATATATATATATATATATATATATATATATATATATATATATATATATATATATATATATACAAAAATAGTTGTCATATTAATTTAGTTGAAATCGTCAAATGTTATAAATTTAATATCATTCTTGGTTTTTATATTTATTTTTAAAATTCAACATTAATTATAACCACAACATATAAAAGAATTTACAGTTTAAAATTGTGATTGTCATAGTTACTTATTAATAAATAAAAAAAACAAGGTTTGTTAATAAGTTTTTTTATAAAGGTCTAATGGAGTATAATAAACTAAATATCTAAATTCATTTAGAAAATATTCTTAGGAAATTTAAAATTCATTAATAAACAAAACAAAATTGATAAGAATGACCTGTTGATGTTTAAAAAGCTTATTGATTTGTAAAATTGTTTTTAAAATATTTGGTAATTTATGAACGTAATATACAGTGTGGTCATTTAAGTGTGCAATATATGGGAATTTATAATTATATTAGGTGCACTTAGAATGGTTGCAAGTCAAACAGCATACAGGGTAGGTCAAAAAATATAAAAATTTTACAAGAGTAAAGTACACTTATTTTAGAAAATTCAGTAAAATGTTATAAAAAAAGTTGTTCAGAATTAAAAGGTAGGTCTAAATATTAAAACATGGCCTTTTAAGAGTTCTTGTTTTTTGGAAAACCTTTTAAATTTCTCTTATTTTTTTTGTAACGTTTTAAATAAAAATTTTGCACTTTAAATGAGCATTTTTTAATATTCATATTATCAATACTAATATTTTACCCCATTAAAAATAATTTTTGTAAAGTTTTAAAGTTGTATTTAATATCGTTGCATCAAACATGAAGTTTGGATTCCCCAAAAAATTAAAAATTTATGTTAATGTTACAAATATGTCTAAATTTGAACAATTTTTTCCGAAATTGATTTGATTTTGAATTATGTATAAGAGTGTTTAGGGAGAATATTAAAAAAAATTAGAGGAATCCCAAAGGTTTAAAAAAAAATCTTAGAAGGCCATGTTTTAGAATTTGGGTGTAACTTTTAATTTTGTTCAATTTTTTTTTATAAGCTTTTGCCGAATTTTCTAAAAATAAGGGGGTACTTTACTCTTGTACAATTTTTATATTTTTTAACCCAACCTATCGAGATTTCCCCTTGTTAAAAAAAGAATGTTTTTCTGGTGTGATATTCCTAATCTAAACTTCATTGTTTGAACATTTTTGCTCGGACTATAAAGCCACCGAAGGCAAGTACATGTTTCAAATCCTGCCAATACGCGAGCAACAGTTAATCGGTCGGATCGGGACCAACCTTTCAGCGTTCCCGTATTTTTCAGCGCTTGAAAACGCCTGAAAAATTGCCCCGCGCGCGTTACGAACTTGGGTTATGCTTTATTTCAACCGGCAGGCATGCGATAATATAAACAAACATGTCCGCCTGACTAAAAAACTATTCCAATTTACCAGTTGGGCCCCACATTGCCTTGCTGTCTGGATTAATTTAATCGAATTGAAAACATTAAATAATTTCAGGTGTTTTGTGCGTGCTGAGGTGTTCTTCCTGTGATCTTTTCTTGTGTTAATGAAAAAAACTCAGTAGATACTAAATCCGGTGGTAACACAAGTGAAATTTAGAAATTTTTTGTGATTTTTTTGTTTATTATTGGATATTTTTCACCCTGGATCTAGGATATCAGCTTTTACCGTATCCTAATATGGATTATGATTTATTGGTCTATCCTGAACTTCTGGCATACTACGATGCAGCAGCATTGGTTGGTATATTTTTTAGGAGTTATTTTTTATATTATTTCGATTTTGGTTATATTTTAAAAAAGTACTTAGTCGTTTTTAGTTTATTATCAAAAAGAAAACAAATCTGAAAACCATTTATGCATTTCTTAGGAAAATAATTGACAATTTAAAGAAAATTTTATTGTATGCCTAATTATGGTAAAAATTTCACACCAACATTTTTCGACCAATGAAATACAAGAATTTTTGAACGTTGCCAGTGTAAGCTATGTTTTTTCTCGGGAATTTTCTCTTCCTGGGGTACCCTGCAGGGTATTATAGTAGAAATTTTTTGACATAAGAAAAAGTGACAGTTTATATATTTAGAAAACGCAACAATTTCTTAAATGTACCTTGAATTTTTTTTTCTACTTCCTACTTTTTCAAAGGCGAATAATCCAATTGATAACTTCTATTAAATAAATACCTGTGTTTTAAATAATACAGATAATATTTAGAAACAATTTTGTTTAGTTCTTGTCTTCGTAGCAATCTGTATTTTCTTGATTTTTCAGTTAGAAATCGTTGAACAATCAAAAACAAATTATCTTCTTCTAATTCACTGTCGTATTCTGCAACGAGCTGTTTTAAGAAGGGCATAGTATGGTGATGTGTTTTAACATCCGATATTTGTTTGATAAAATGCAAATGTTATATTTTGCAAAACCATTTATTCAAAAAAACACTTATTTTTTTCGATGAACAATTAATAGCAAGTCTACAAGTTTAACAAAGAGCTTTTGTAGAAACATTCATGTTGACAGTTGTCTTTAAAATAAACATAGCCTTCTAGATAAAACCAATACTAATTAGTCGGTATTTTGCCAGATGCTAGATCGCCGCAGATATATAAAAAGAAAAAATTTAAAAAGTTTTTTACTATTTTAGTAATACAGATTCAATAAAATGGCTTAAAAATTGAAATATAATCAACAATATGTATTATTTTTAACCAAGCGTTTTTAAATAAACAATACAATATTTAAGACTTTGTGTTGATGAATTTCCATACATTTTTACTAAAACATTCTACCAATTTTAGTAAACAAGAGTCAATGTTATGAAAAAATATAAGATATATTACATCCAAAATTGGTGTTTCAATGTTACTAAAATCGGCAAAAAAAAGTTTGGGCCGTCTATGGGTGTTATGAAATATAGATCTATGCATGGTAGACATTTGGTTAAAATAAGATTTTCCAACAGCTTTGATAGAGTAAACTTAAGATTAGAAAATCATATAAAAGATATTACATACGCATCTGGTGTTTCTATGTAACTAAAATTTGTAAAAAAAAGTTTGAACCATCCTTAACGCCTAGGTTTATAAGGCATAGATCTATAGTAAACTTATTGCTGAAATATTTTTTTACCAGTTTTAGTAAAGTAAACTCAATATTTGAAAGTAATGTAAGATATATTACATCCGAAACTGATGCTTCTATGTAACTAAAACTGGTAGAAAAAAAAACTGGACCGTCCTTAAAGCTTAAATGTTATAAAGTATACGTAGACCCTTGGTAGCCTTATTGCTGAAATAAAATTTTCTACCAGTTTTGAAACGTAACCTATTCTGTAATACTTACAGAACAGGTTACATTTGCTTCGGCTTAGCTTTTCGCCTGGTAAAGCAGTAACGTCGTGAGTACAATGTACCTAATTAAGGTAAGATAATTAATTAAGAAAAAAAGATGGGCGCCACGGTATTTCCTTTTATTCGGTTACTTTTAATTAGAATTTAACTTGGTGGGAAACACCGAAATTAACCAAGTTTAGAGATTAAGCTGCTGTTATTAATTTCACAAAGGTAGGAATTTAAATTCATAAACAGTCAGTTAAAATAAATGGTTTTTATTCATATGCTTAAGGAATAAACTATAAAAAATATAATTTTAATTAATTTAGAAATGAACCTCCCTGACGCATTATTTCTATTAAACTTAACGCAATATTTATTCCTGATGTAATACGCATAATACCGTGTACTTGATCAAGCATCCGTAATATTATAAGCGCAATTAACCCCCTTTTAAATCAACTAAAAAATTAACTTCCCTATCAGATCGGTTCTTACAATTTTGATAGTTGTTTTACATTATTTACAAACAATATTATAATAGAAGAGAAACATGTCATCAAATGTAGGTTAATTACTTAGTTTTTAAAAATAATAAAATTTCAATTTTAAAATAAATAGATAAACAAAAAATATGGCGCGCAGATGTTGGTATTCCCCATAAAAAAAAGGAAAGGTAAAACCTGTTTTCCTGTTGTTTTCGGACAAAATGGCTGCTGGACGACGCCCTGCTCCTACACTAGTAGTGGTCACGTGAAGAGCCAAACCATACAGGAACGATTGTCGAAACTGGATAAATTTACCAAACGAAAAAACCATAAAAATCGTAAAAATCGTAAAAACCCTGTTTGAAGAAAAACAGTATTAGGACCCTTAAAATTCGTACTAAAGACCAAACAATTTATAGTGATAAAAAACTCAGTATTATACAGATATTTATGGGTATTTTAAGTATGAGTTAACTCACCATAAATGCGGGTTACAGGCTACCAACGGAGGAAGTCAGTGGCTACTCTTACAGAGGAAATGAACATTGCACACTGCTATAAAAAACACCCAAAATTAGCAAGATGACTTGGATAAAACTAAATTTGAAAATTGAAAGAAAATAACATTTATCACTATATTAGAATTTTAACATACCTGTTTGCAAATCAACCGTTAATAGTCCTGATAAAACATCCATCACCAGTTGACCATAGCAGGCCATACCACCAGAAAATATGCAAATTTTAATGCATCGCACGTGAATTTGGCAGAACCGTCATTAGACAAAAAACCGCCTGAGCATGAAAAGAGAACCTCTTGTCTCGCTGGTACAAAATCTGCTGCAAACCGTACCGTGATCGTACCCACATATCGAAGCGTTATCAGTAAAGCGATCTGAAACGGCTTTAGTCGAGCAGGCGTTACGTGGAAAAGGGCAGCGGTGGCACAATTATTGCTTAATAAAACAGGTTTAGAAATCGTTAAATTTATTTGTATAAGAAAATAATTAATTGCCGTTGATACTAATTGAAAATAATATTATTATTATGAAGAAAACTATATAAAAAAAAAACAACTTGTAGCTGTAAACGCTACAGTTTTAGTTAAGTAAACTCAGTATTCGAAAGTAATATAAGATATATTACGTCCGAAACTGATGCCTCTATGTAATTAGAATTGGTAAAAAAAGTTTGAACCATTCTTAAAGGTTAAATGTTATAAAGTAGACCTAGAGCCTTGGTAAACTTATCGCTGAAATAAAATTTTCTATCAGTTTTAATAAAGTAAACTCAATATTCGAAAGTAATATAAGATATATTACATCCGAAACTTGTGTTTCTATGTCAATTTTACCATAGAGGAAGCTTTTTTTCGTTGGTTTCCTATCAATATATTTTTTTTAATTGTAAACGTCAATAATTATTGGTGTGAAATTTTCTTACCAAATACCATTCGAAATCAAATTATGCCAGGAAATTCCTTTTCGCTTACGAATATTCGTAGACTCGAAAAAATTTCCGGAAATAATTTGACTTCTAATGGTATTACTAGTAATACAGGGTCCGGCAAAATGAACAACCCATTTTAAATTGCTTATAAAAATTTATTAACTTTAAAAACAAAACAAAGGAACATGTATTCTTAAAAAGAAAGATGGGAGTTTATTATGCTTTGAATATGGTGTGCCGCAAATGACCGCCACCCTCTTCAATACATTCTTCTAACTGGTTCACAAATTTTCTCATTACATTTTGAAGAACTTGCCTAAAAAATAGCGTGGATTTCTTGGCAATATTTGTTTTTATTTCTTGAACAGTTGCGATCTTGTATGGGTGAAAATTCATTTTTTTTAACATTCTTCGTGTATTCGCTCAGATAAATTTAAAACAGTAGCATGTTTAAAACAGGGGACTAGCGATAATTGCATTTCTAACTCTGTCTTCGTTCAGTGCATTGCAGGATATCTTGCCGCCCACTTGACTTTTGTCTAAAACGGAAATCCTCCTGTCCTCAATTTTAAAGTCCAAACCTTGTAATGGTTTCGCTGAAGGACATTTTTCGGTTTTAAATTGACGTCGAAAACCACCTTTGAACGTAATATAAGGAATTATATTCAAAAATTTTTTCGAACAAAAAATGCGATGTTCTTTTTTTAACCAACGCGGCTTTTGAAACGTCAACAATTTTAATAAATTTTCTCCAAATCCCTTTTCCAAATAAAAATATCGCCATAGTGAAATTCATTTTTTATTTTTAAAGAAAAAAATTTCGGTAATAATTTTTCCGGATTACCAGTATAAAGTATAATTTAGCAAATTTAAAATTATAATTGAACTAATAGTTGGAAAAGGTATTGTAACGTTTGTTTATTAGTTTTTGCGCTAAAAATGTAACTAAATTGCAAAATTGCTCTACAATGAATGACGATAAGCAATTTACTTTTGATGACTCCCTCGAGTTTACTACTCTACCATTACATACGGATTTTAAACGTTTTCTTTTTTTTTTTTTCATAAATTTCGCTTTTTTACCAGTTATGCAAATAGAACTAAACAGAGTAATATTTCAAGGTTTCCTCACAAAAAAAGGGACATAGCTATATTGCATTTTTCTTTCCCTTAAAACTCTGAAGAACAACCAAAGAAAACGATTTGAATTGAAACAAAATAAATACGACAAAAATTTACATTTACCTCTTACTTACTATTTATTTCAAGTTACAATAGAGTTAAGGAGTTATATATAGTTAAAATTATAAAAAAAAACAATTTTCTTGATTTTATTTTCGTAAAGAACATATATTTAATTACACACATAAAAAATTTAAAAATCAATCCATCAAATATTCCCGAAGTTACACGCACATTTACTGCTGCTATTCTACTATGTGTAATGTGCTTTTGAAACTTTAAACGCGCTTTTCTTAAAACCGTGATTTTAAAGTCGGCAAGCAAAATTTCTTGAAAATAGCCTAATTATTTGACCTCAAATTTTAACACAAGCTTTTTAAATAAATTTTTTAGCAATTATTAAAGATTTTTTCTCATTTATAAATATTTTCTATGTTATAAACAATTTAGGGCTTAATTTTTAGACAAAAATCGATTTTTTTGTTTTGAAAAACCGCCGTTTTATTAAAAATTATTATTTTTTATCAAGTTCTACTGAATTGATAATACATTATTTTGTGTTTTTATTTTAAAATAAATTAAATATTAAAATAGGGCAATACCTAACTAATTCTTTAAAAATTTCAGCCCAAGCAAATCAAAGTTAGGGAGACGTTTTGCTGGCTAAAATGACCAAGCTATTATTTTATACTTGTGATATAAGTATGTAAAAATCGTGTTCTTTGTTACAACATACGGCATTAACATTCATAATCATAATATGCACAAATTAAAGCCTATTAGGTAGATAAGATAAAAATCCCGTGTTTATGACAAAAAAGCTTTAATCAGGTATATTATCTTGTCAATAGATAAGTAATGCTTGTTCTACTAAATCGATAGTGCCTATTAAACTACACTTCTATTTAGATAAGAACAAAATATTATTTTTACCCTGTTAAATATGTTTAAAGAAACAGAATAGAACATTTTTTTAACTGATTAAATAATCATTTACGAAACCCAATTGATTTATAAAAGCACTACTTAATTTACTAAAATTATTTTAGTTTATTGCCGATTGGGTTCGGTGTTCCTCAATGACTTGGAAATTTTACTGGTCTTACAAGGTTTTTGGACAGTATGTATATTTATTTCCCGTACTCTGTAAATTTTTCCGGGAAAGTTGTTGGTCAGTTCTAGCTTTCCAGCCGTTGTCGTAGACTTTCTGAACCAATTAATCCCATTTTTTTTTTAATTTTAAAAGGCCTAGATATTTATACCAAATTCAAAAAAAAGCAAAGGTTTTATAGCTTACTTTACTTGGGGTACAGAAATAAAGGTAAAATACGTCTTATAATTTTTGACAATTGTTTTGTTGTTAAAGAATTTACTACTTTTAAATTGTGACAGCATCTGGGTACTCTTGCTGGTCATGCATTAGTAGATTTGTGTGGCTTCTTCTTTCTTGGATGTTAAATCATTTATAACAATTTATTGACAAACAATGGTGTTGACATTTAAAAATTGATAATTAACCAATTTTATAGACTATTTAAAGATAAACTTACACTTTAAACTAAACTTTTCTGCTGTGCTAACAACCACGTTTTTAGTAGTTAATACATGGGATTCCTTCTCCACATTCCCAAATTTTTATTCAAATTGTTGTTTTTAAAATATCTTCTTTTAAAAAAACTTGTGTCTATACATGATTTTATGAAGATCTATTTTGTACGCCACTGAAAAATGATCCGTAAAAAATGTGACACTAATAAAATAACAAATCCGTAGAAACAATAAAGTCGTAAATAAGAATTATTTAATATCCTCAAAAGAAAAATGAATATTTAAACTGGATCTCTGCAAATTGTACTAAAAGTAGACATTTACCCTTACTGTTACTACTTACTATTATACGACACCTAAGGATTAAACGATTTAAAAGAAAAATTATCTCTTTGTAAAGAGTTTCTATAGATCGGATACTCTAGAAATAAAGGAGTGAACAAAGTGGCATTGGTGACTCTAGAATTAAAAAAAAATTATCCAAAACGTGAGACATGTGACCCAAACCAAAAATGTACCAAATGCTATAGGCCTTAAGGGGAACACTGTCGTTAAACAAAAAAATTATTTAAACATTTGCAAAAAAAAGGTTTTTTTTGCAGCACTCCTAGAAAAAAATCCAAGTTTCACAAGCGGATCCTCTATTTGTATTTTTTTCGTGACTGGTCAAATTTTATCGTCAAATTCTAAATTTCGCAAAAGTACCTATGTTTCTATAATGACCATTGCCAGTTAAAATTTTTGTCACTCAACAATTTTCCTATGCAAATGTTTTGGATGCCTCTAATTTCAAAAAATGCAGATATTCTGCGAAATTTGGAAGCTGACGGTAAATTTAGCAGACAAAAAGGGGCGTTTATTATTATTATATTAGATTTTTTGATACTTGCCCGTAATTTTTTTTATATAAACTTACTTATGTTATGTTTATTTATACAAGAAAAATATTTATTAGTTCTTCTAAAATACTGAAATCCTATCGATCGGATCCTTCCAAATTATCAGCGGTTCGTCGGTTACCTTCTTCTATCAAAAATAAAATAAGAAAAACGGTATTAGCCGATGTTACAATATTCAATCAGTTTTGATAGTCTTTAGTACCCCAGGGCTAGCAATAAAAAACATTTTTTTAAGTATTAATTATTTCAAATTGAACTTAGTTCATACAAATACAAAAGAAAAGGAAAAAACCCAGCGAATTTGGATAATGGTTATACATCAACAAAAACAGAATACAAAAACAAAATGTATACATCTCAAAAATACTGAACAGCTCACCATATACATTAAACAATAAAGGTAAAGAGCCTAAGCAAATTTTGAAAAAAAAATCTTTATGACGGTATTACAATATATAATAGTTTCTTTAAAAGTTTTGGACAATGTAATGGTTTCAATAACACTAAAATCTTGGACTTCCATTGTCTTTATTTGTTAATTGTTACACAACGTTTCGGTTAGTGATGTATCTCCAACCGTTTTCAAGTGATAACTAAAAACTATTCCTAAAAGCTACGACTTATATACTATCCCTCGTTCATCGAAGCTTGACCGACTTTTCACGGTTCAGCAACGGCAGCCAGATATTCGGAATTTCTACACTAGGTTTGCTAAATACGTTTTGGTTGTTTACAATAATTGCAGCTTCTTTAAATTTTCTTTTCTTCCAGTGGGTTTCTTTTTGAATGGTTTTTGCTTCCGACCATTGTATGCGATGTTGTTTTGACCAAACGTGTTCGGCAATCCCTGACTTCGACGTTTCACCTCGTTCCGTATGTTTTTTGTGTTCCTTA
>JAHBCN010022702.1:0-13200 GCA_019359885.1 Listronotus oregonensis
ATTTTCACCACATATATAACAGAAAAAGTCAGGTTAATTTAAGTAACCATGTCTACTTGTAGATGCCATAAGTTAAATTATTTTGTTTCGACATAACACTGACCACAATGAACTACAAAGTAATATTACAATTTCACTTAATACTTATAAAGACTACACGGAAAATGAACCGTGTAAGGGTATAAGTATACATAAAGTAACAACCCAGGTAGCGAAATTCGGTCGGAAGGGTTCGGCAGGTATCCGAAATTTGGGTTTTACGATCATGAGGATTTCCAAGTACCTAAATAAGGTAATTTGATTTGAATTTAGCCGGCCGCAAGATTTTGGTTTTGAGCAGTAAAAATATTTTGTGATTTTTAGCTTTTTTATACTGTATAATCGATTACCGAAAAACTAGAGCTGCTACGAAAAATTGGAAGACATTTTTGAAATCAGCGCGTCAAACTTATTTAAAATCAGTTGTAAATTCTTCGGCACCAAAATTTTTTTTTTATTTTGTTGGGCTGTATAATTTTATAACTTTGACAATATTGCTGATTTTTCATTTTTTGTCAAAGTTATAAATTAATTATAAAACAAAGGATTAAAAGTTTTTAAACTTTTATGGCGTTATCTTTTTAGGTGAGTATATAAGAAGGGCTCCACGACGAGAAAAATATATACATTTTTTAATGTACAATGAAGAGAAAAATTTGAAACCATTTTGTTAATTAACAATTGTGTAACTTTTTAGAAAATTAACTTTTAGTTAAATATTTAACCGAAATAATTTTCTTGAAGTGTTGTAAATTTACCATAATTTTTTAAAATGTTTTAATTTATATTTAATACCCTAAAAAAATATTTAGTTTGACGTACTCGGTTTTGACGCCGAGCGCGCAACCATAAAAGTCGGGCTGAGACCCATTTTTAGCGTTAAATTAAAATTATAAATAATGGAGATAGAACTTCGGAAGTTGTGACTATTTTATCGGAAATTTCTTCGTCTTCAAGGATCTTTTTTACAATTTCCGCTATCTCTTATGGTGTTTAAGTTATCATTAAAAATTGGAATGACTTTTTTATTTTTTTGTTTTTTGTTTATAACAATTGCAATTTTTATTCGCAGAAAAAAAAAATCAAACCTCCTTTCTCAGATTTGCATTCCGCGTCGAATAAGCTATCGCTAATATTGGACTAAATACGGTTCAAAATAGGACAAGATCGAAGTATCTATTAAAAAAGAAAAATCCATATCTTAATTAAATCGGGGTTTGTGCGTAAACAATGCCAAAGGGTCACTTTGTCTCTTACTATACCTTGATGCGAGATGTACCGAGCAGGCGACTGACTTGAATCAAGGCCACAAACTGGGCCTGAAATAAATAACCTTAAGCAATCAAGCAAGCAACTAATGACAACAAATAAGTCCACGAAGTGTAATTTTTTTTTTTTTTAGTATCTTAAGTAAATAGCTGGCAGTTATTTAAAACAAGACCTAAATTATTGAAGGGCTGAAAAAGCAAAAAAAATGTAAACACCAAGTCCCAAAATTTAAACATTCCAGTTAAACTGTAAAGGGATGCATACAAGTAAGGCTTTGTGTTACCCCTAAGAGTCCATTCGTGCCGCGAAAATTGAATCCAATTTGGGGTTCGGTGCATAATGTTTTTCTCAAAAACGGTATAAGTTATAGATAATTTTCAAAAACTATATGAAAGCCAACCTTTAAATCTAGGCTTCTGCTGTAATAGTTTTTTAAAATTTGGATTTAGTTTTTAATATTTCCTTCAGTGAAAATCACCCTAAAATCGGTTATGTTTAGATACCATTTTCTCTTAACTCGACTTATATTTCAAATATTCGCTACAGCAGAGGCATAGATTATTTCCTTACCTTTAAGATGGTGTATAATTTATGTCTTTTAAGTCAAAAATAGTTACCGAAAAACGTTATCTCCTGCAATTGCTTGCAATCGGAAACAACATCGCATCGATACACTGAATTTGCAAGAACCTTAATAAAATATGATATTTTTAATGTGGCTATACGAAAATTGTGGTGTGGGAGTTTGTTAGTCTCCACCCACCGTCTCCACTTCCTTTGGCCCGACCCCTAAGATGTAGCGTAAATGCACTCTTAAAGAAGGCAAAGGGGTAAAAATACATTTAACCACGTTAGTCGATAAGAGGAAACCTGCTTATATTAATGGATCTATTACTAATAACAATATATTTATTTAAATTTAATTATAAAATTAAATACGCTTGGCCTCAATTTATTTTGAAACTACTCTTCTTTAGATCAACAAAATATGATTTAGAGAAGGAAGCAAATGTGGTATTACAAATCAATTGTTTTAAGCACTTGTTTCCAAAATTATGGTTAGAAATTGATGAAACTCAAACTGACGTAAAATATTTATTTATACACTTGACCGCTTAATGGAGATTACAAATATTTTTAAGGAAAAAATGTGTTCTCGCCCATTTCTTTTGTTCTTATTATTTTTTATTAGAAATTATTTCATTTTGTGCTGCCTATCCAGTCATGTTTTTTATCATTTAAAATAAATTTAGATGTTTAATGCTGCGAAATCCAAAATATTAATTTTAAAAAGAAATCAAAAAAATATATATATTTTTAAAAATGTAAAAAATCTCCAAGTAATTTAAGATCATGTAAATCTTTCAGATCTTGACATTTTGATTTTGGTATAGTAAACAGTTAAGAATTTATTTGCATAGCTTGGCTAGAATAGAAACCATTCTTTGTGATGTAAATGCTCGATTCTATTTTTTAAGGTTACAAGTTTTAGCACTTTTAGTAATTTTAAAGATATGTTACTTAGCGATTAAAGCTATTTTATTTTAATAAGTACGAAAAATAATAATATTTTCCATTATTTTCCTTTGTCTTTTAGTAAAACAACTAACGTGCAGAAATGAAATAATGTCTTTTGTTATATAAAAAACAATCACTAAAGCTTAACTATTTATTTTTGTATACATGAAAGCTTACAAAATGGCATAGTCATCTCACACTAACCCAGCTCCAGCTTTTTCTGATTAATACTATGATAAAAAAAAAAATAAAAAATAACAAGCGAAAAGGATTGGGACTTAGATTACAACGTAAAACTTTATGATGTTATTTTTCGATTTTATTTCTGCGGTTTCAAGTTTAAGCACTTTGCATTACCAACTGAAAATACAGGTATTTTTATGTGGGTAAGTTTCACACAGCCAAATTTAGGACTTAGCCTTATATATTTTCTATCTTACTTGCTTTAATGTAAACCATTTACTTAGGTATTTTTTCAAATTTTCGGGAAAAATAGTAACAAAATGGTTATTTTACATTTTTTAGCATGAGTTAAGCCAAAAATATGGTCCCGTTCTGTCTTCAGTAGATGACCTCTAGACTTTAGCTCTTAAACTTATTGACTATAAAATATTTAAAACATCGTATAAACTGTTGGTTAATAAATGTTTTTAAAATGATTTTTTTTTAAGTTTTATAAAACATTTTTCATTAAAGTTTGCAAACCAAATAATTTACGATATTATATTTTAGTTTGTAGAACAATAATTATAAATAAATTTTAAAACTCTTTTTATTAATAATAATTGCTGCGAGAAAAAGCAGAAGGTATAGAAGTGTTTAGGAAATATTATGTGATATCTCGGAGCGATAACTATCAAATGGTAGTGAAATTTTCTAAAATTGTAGCCCTCTTAAAAGTTTATGCCTTATAAACAATCACGCATATTCGGTTCTGTTAAAGTAACTTGCTGGATTGCTAGTAGTGCCATATAGCTGTAATATTATTAAACCATTGCCAAATTTTGTTATAATTTGTAACGCCACGCTACACCGGAAACCACGTGGTAGGCGCTCAACCAATTGGATTCCATCGATGTACCGCTATTGCTGTAACGAAGTATAACAGCTTAGCGTAAATCTGAAGTATCTCATTAAAAGAAAACATTTTATATTTGCTTTTGGGACTGTTTGGGGCTTATTTTTTAATTTTAATATTTAGATTTCGTTTTTAGTACTTAATGCAGAACTTTGTTCAAATTATATTATTGGTCATTTAGAAAATTAGGTTATTATTATTGTAGGTTAACACAAATTACTTATAGATATTAAAATAAATCTTGTTACTAAGTTACTAATAGCAAAGTTATAATTTTTATTTTGCTGAATTATTTGTAATAAAAATACAGATGATAATTATTTGGTTTTAAGATTTATTTAGATAGGTTAAATTTAAATGTACTTAAAAAAATTAAATGATAAGCCCATTACACTCTATATTTAACTTTTGCATTCTAAAAATGAGTATTAGCCCATACTTACTCCTTCTTTATACATGGTGTAATAAATATCCTTCAAATAAATGTGCTAGAAAATTAATTTTCATTAATAAATATTTGCTGTAAATTCATCTTCACAACGGTGGCCGACTTGTCAGCGAAACGTAGATTAGTAGGACCAGGACCAAAGTAGTTACATTTTCTAAAAAATTATAAGGCGAATAATCCTAACAAATAAATACTAAAAAATAAATCAGGTATTTTATTTTAGTACCAATATTTTTAACTGATATTAAAAAATCTGTTTGGTACACTTTTATTTGTTTTTTTTGTAAAAGTATACAGTAGTAAATTAAAATTAATGCTCATCCGCAATATACCCCCCTTGTTGTTAGTTGCCTTCCTAAGCCAGATTAATCTACGAAACTATAACGTTACTAATGAAGTGAAACTGGACTATCTTAATTAGCATAAACACATGTTGCTCGGTTTACAGCAAATATATATTGATGAAAGTTAATTTTCTAGCACATGTTTTTGACAGATATTTATTACTTCATGTATTAAGGCGGCCTTAGTATGGGCTAATGCCAATTTTAATAATAAAAAAAAATTAAATATACAGTATAATGGGTCAATAATTTAAATTTTTATATACAGTTAAAATTAACTCATCTTCTTTAAACCAAAAAAATATTAATTGTATTTTTATTACAAAGCATTTAGCAAAATAAAACTTATAACTTTGGTATTAGTAAGTTAATAACAATATTAATTTTATTATCTAAAACTAATTTATGTTAACCTACAATAAAAATAATTCTATTTTCTGAATGATCAATAATATAATTTAAACAAAAAGTTCTGCATTAAGTACCCACTGAAAACGAAACCTATTTATTAAAATTGAAAAATTAGTCCCAAATAGTCCCAAAGGCAAATATAAAATGTTTTTTATTAGGAAATGCTGAAGTTTATCAAAAAAATTTTAATATGAAAGTTGGAGGGGCAAATTTAAAGAGTTAAAACATAATTTTGCATATTATACAGGATTTATTATAAAGACGTAGCAAACCATAGTTATGATTTTTTAAATGGGACATCCTGTATTTGACTTGATATTTTAATTCTGCTTAAAATTTTAAGCATTTTTATATAAAACACTATATGCAATTGGTAAGTTTATAACAATATTTATTTTAATATCCAAAACTAATTTATGTTAACCTACAATAATAATAATCTTACTTTCTGAACGACCAATCATATAATTTGAACAAAGTTTTGCATTAGGTACTAAAAACGAAATCTAATGATTAAAATTAAAAAATAAGTCCAAAAGCAAATATAAAATGTTTTCTTTTAAAAAGATGCACCAGATTTACACTGAGCCATTATACTTTGTTACAACAGTAGCGGCACATCGATGGAATCCAATTGGTTGATCCTCTACCACGTGGTTTCCGGTGTAGCGTAGCGTTACAAATTATAACAAAATTAAATGGTTCAATAAGATTACACCTATATGGCACTATTGGCAGTCCAGCTAGTTCCTTTATTAGAACCGAATATGTATGATTGATGATAAGGCATTAAGTTGGAAAGGGGCTGCAGTTTTAGAAAATTTCACTACCATTTGATAGTTATCGCTCCGAGATACCACATAATGTTACTTGAACACTTCTATTCCTTCTGGTCTTTCTCGCAACAATTATTGTTTACAATTATAAGGGGTTTAAATTAATAATTTTTATTATTCTTGTCCTTTAAACTAACATATAATATAATAAATTATTGAGTTTGTAAATTTAAATGAAAACGTTTAATATATCTTTTAAAAAAATGTTGTTACATTTATTTATTAACAAATACTTTATACGATGCTTTAAATTTTTTTATAGTTTATACGTTTAAGAGTTATATTCTACAGATCATCTACTGAAGACAGAACGGGACCATATATATTTCTGGCTTTCCTTATGCTAAAAAATGTAAGATTATCATTTTGTTAGTTTTTTTCCAGAGAATTTTAAAAAGTACCTGGGTAAATGGTTTACATTAAAGCAAATGGGATAGAATATAAAGAAAACTTTTTAATAGAACATCTTATTTATTGGTTTGTTTTTAACAAAGTCTCATTTTTACTATGTTTTGATATAAGTGTTTTCGTATTTATTTTTAAAATGCATTCAACTTCTACAGGAAATGTTTAACTTAAATTAAGAAATATTTTTTACAATAAATATCTAAAATACCAAAACATAAAAAGTTCATATTTTTCCGAAGTTGGGAGTTTTAATCCATATTAGTAAAAGCAAAACATATAATATTTTTTTTTTAATTTAAAATAAATATAAAATTATTTTTATTACACTGCAACGATTTGACGAATAAACCAATGTTGTATTTTAATTATTTTTTTTAGGTGTTCTTCTAGCAAGGCAAAATTACACAAAATTTTTTTTTTATTAAGGAAAGCCACAAACATGACCCTGTTCAGTTCTAGTTAAATGGTCCTGTACTTCTTAATGCTAATGGGGGTTCTATTCTACCAAACGTGCAAAAAAATTAATTGTTGTTAGGCTTCTTTTTATTTTCGTAGGATATATCCATATTGCCCTTAAATTAAAGTTGGGCAAACATATAGACCTGGAGCTCGTGGGCTTTTTTTTGATGATTTATAACGAGCTAAAATTTTGTGAGTGTCTTCGTTTCGACGAGTGGCCCAAATTCTGACTGCAGTAACATTGGACATTTTTCATGTGGTGGTAGGACTGCTTCCAAAAAAAAAAATAAAAAAAATAATTAAAAAACCTAAAAAAAAATAAAAACAATTTATATCGTGAAATTTTAACCGAATCCAGAAATTTTTAACCCCTTTTATTTAATTTTTCATCACTATCTATCATTTTAATTGTAGGAAAAATGTTTATGTTTATTATTTCTGAAACAAAAAACAACAAAATTTAGGTTGTTAGTAATGAGTACAGTAGCACCCCAGGAATAGGCAAATTTAGGTTGTAGGACTAGAAAATCCTATTGACAGATTTGTAGGACAAGACTGTAAATAGTTTTTAAAAATATTTTTTAAACAATATTTAAAAACTTAGCTTGTCGGTAATGACGTTATACCTTCAGGTTTTTTCAGCGTGTCTGACGTGGAGGATACCTATCATAATTTTTGTAAGACAAATACTTTTTCTTTGTTTTCATAAAAATCTTAGCAAAATATGTTTAAATCAAGCTGTTAGGTATAAAAGTATAAATTTACAATACACAAAAACAACACCTACAAATTAGTATGTTTGGAGGTTTCTCGGAAGCAGTCCTATTACGGTCCAATGTTTCTGCAGTCAGAATTCAGGCGACTTGTCGAAACGAAGCACTCACAAAGTTTTAGCTTGTCTAGTGTAATATTAAGTTTAAAAAAAAATTCATTATCACTATTAATGACAAATTTTAGTTTTGCTTTTGTGCTGACATGGCGATATTTGCGGCGGAAGCTTTAAAGTATAAATTACTAAATGATTATGGATTTAAACTGCGTTAGTCTGTTTTATTTTTTTACGTTATCTTATTTAAAAAAATAATATTGCAAGTCATATTTTTTAAGTCTAAAATTGCCTTTACTTAATGCCTATTTTTACAGGTCATAACTCATGCTATAAATCAAAAACAATATTTTAAAAATTGTATCCTTATTGAAAATGTCTAACAAAACATGAAAAATGTCGGCATGGCTCTCATGGCCGATACCACTTTAGTTATAATTAACTTGCTATACACGTCAACAAAACATTTTAAAACAATTGTTTTTGTGTAAATTTATTGCTTATTAAGCTAACGATTTAGGTGCATATACAGAGTCTCTCGAGAAAATTTGCCTTTTAAAAAAGCGTATAGAAAAAGTTAAAAAGTTATAAGCGATTTATTAGAAAAAAAAAGGAAAGAGTGCATACATAAAAATTCGGATTTACGTTTTAAAAATAAGCTTACACACTTTGAAAAAATAATGTTGTCCATTTGTTGACCACTTTCTAAACAGGTGCGTAACTGTTGGAACACACACTGGCATAACGCAGCAAGAATTAGGTTGCAATAACACTAAAATCATGGACTTCCATTGTCTTTATTTGTTAATTGATACACAACGTTTCGGTTAGTGATGTATCTCCAACCGTTTTCTAGTCACTGAAACTTGGGACTTTATAATAAATTGTCCACATATATAACAAAACTTTTCGGCTCGATTTTTGCAACATCGACAACTCGATTTTTTATATGAAACATTTGACTGTGCTATAAACGAGACAGAAACCAAAAAAACTGCAGAAAACAATAAAACTCTTAAAGGTTCGTACAATACTGTGAAAATTACCCCTCCGCAGTCTCGTTGTACTTTCCGGTCCTAAGGCAGGTGAAAATGGGACGTGCTAGGCCATTTCTGGAAAAAAGTGTTTTAATAACTTCCTAAGTAAAACGCTAAATAAGCATTTTTATCAATGTTACAAAAATTATGTGTGACTTGTGTTATAATTTCTACAAAGGGATTTTTTTAATGGGAAAATAGATAAGGACCAAGCTTCCCCATCTTAATTTGGGGCGGATTTGCATGCCGAATTAATGCTTGGCATATGAAAAATGTGCTTAAATAAAGATCCTAAGATATCTGATGGCATTTGAAGTAAGCAGCCTTGTCGCTGTCTGGGGGCTCGTGTCAAATAAATAAAACACTTAAGCATAAAAAAGGCATTTTTAATGGAGGTAGAACAAGGATGTCAAGGCTTGGTTTTCTTACACCCTGCAGTAAATAATATTGCTGAAAACAAAGCTGTAGGTTTTAGCCCTTTAAGACATAAACAAAAGCATTTTTTACTAAAAAGCCATTTTAAAAGAAATTACGCTATTACATAAAAAGAAGTTCTAAACTATCCTTTAATTAATATTGTTGCAAACAAGCTGCAGTTTTGGCTCTTTAAGGTGAGCAACATCATTCCTTTGAAGATATTTTAGAAGAAATTGGGAAATTGCAACAGGCTCTAAGCGTAGTTTCTAAATGAACGAAAAAAAAAGTACTAAACATGAGCCCTTCCAAATCAGCCAAAGTCGCCTTCTCCAAAAGGAGAAATCTAGAGGGCCTAATGCCCCCGAACCTAAGAGGTAAAACAATCAAGATTGTGAAAGAGGTTAATATTTGAGTGTCATTCTAGACTATAAACTTATCTGGAACCAACATCTTCAGAAAACAAGAAAGAAATCGGAGATGACTCCTATGTTAATCAGACGCTCTCATGGGAAAACATGGGGCCTTAAACCAAACGTGGTTTATTAGTTATGCACCATGGAGGTAATGCCTATGATAACATACGCATCACTGATATGATGGACGAAAATGCGACAAAGAACTGCTGTCACAAAACTGGCCTAGGTACAGAGACTTGCTTGCTTAGCTATAACAGGAGCAATTTAAACAATCCCAACAGCAGCCATGGAGTGTCTCTTAGACCTTTCACCACTTAACCTAATAGTGATGGAAGAGGGCAAGAATTGGCTACTTCCGACTGCAACAAACCAACTGGTGTCTACGCTAGGTTAGTATATGACAACATAAAAAGTAAGATTGGCGACAGCATCCTGGACAAGAGAACAGACCAGATGATTCCCCAATACACGTTAAACAAAAACTTTAAGGTTAAAATTCAAGATCGAAGTGAATGGCAGCAACCCGATCTCCCCAGCACGGTTGGAGACATCATCTGGTATACGGATGGTTTCAAAATCAAGCGCGGGCGTGTACAGTAAAATAAAGAATTCACAACTTTATTCCACTAGGAACACACCGTTCTGTATTTTAAACGGAAATATATGCTTTACTGCACTGTGCAAGAGGAAATAACAGGAGGCCTTATAAAAACATACGGATCTGCATAATAACAGACAGCCAGGCGTCACTAGGGACACTTGTAAGCCCCAAGGTAACATCCAAGCTAACATGGGAATATGCCAAAAAGAACTGGAAGTCCTAGGAGAACGCAACAGGGTAACTCTCCCGTGGGTGCCAGGACATTCGGGAATAGAAGACAACGAAAAAGCGAATGAGCCAGGGATATAGGGATTATCCACACCATAGTTTGGACCAGAACCTGGCCTTGGAGTGACCAAAACCACAACATGAGGACAAACCAAGGAATGGATCCGAAACAGACACGAGGTATACTGGGAAAACCTCAGTAGAATTAGACATGGAAAAAGCTTCATAAGAGTCCTATCCAAAAGAACGAAGGAATAATTACTCAGACAAAGTAGGAAAAGACTTTGCATAACAGTAGGGTTGCTAACAGGGCACGATAAAGTAAAAGGACCCCTACACAAGATAGGCTTATATAATGGAAACTCAAATCGCATAATATGCGACGAGGGGGAAGAAACAGCCCACCATATTATGTGTGAATGTAAAGCGTTAAATCACACAAGACAGGTAATATTTGGGCAACCAAAAATGAGCCCACAGAAATATATTAACCAAGCAGTCTTAGGCTTATACAGACTTGTTGAAGAAACAAGACTAATGGGTGGATTGGTATAAAAGGTAATGGGAGATTAGGCACAAACAGTCCACCAAGAAAAAAAAAGGAGAAATATGTTTCTGAGATGAGAAATTCTTACCATAATTCATCTTTCTTATTGTTATTTTATCGCGGTTGACAGAAACGATAAAATAAAGTTTTTATCGGCAAGGAAGATGGTTGTCAAAACAATTACATTTTTATTAGTTACTACCTGTAGTTAAAGGATTTAAGCTTTATAAGCACGTGTTAAAGTAAAACTCGTGGCTTATATTAATTTTACTCTTTCCGGTTAATAAAACTTTTAAAATAGAGTTTTTATTGCAATAATAAAAAAGATTATAATAGCAAAGCACTAAACCGGGTTGTTATACCAAATTTTATGATAACACAATGTACTTTAAGGAAATTTAAAAATAAGTTTTTGAACTTTAATCTACTTCTTCAATAATTTATATAAAAAAACGAATGCTACGAAATTGGTGCATTTAAATTTAAAATCATCAACAATAGATTTTACAAATACAGCCTAAAAACTTAACTTTGAATATTAGCCCCAAATAATATATAATGTAAACACATCTTTAAATGATTAAAATACCAGTCCCTGAAGACCAATAAGCTAGACTATCATGAGTCTTTGACATTCTCCTATGGAAGTAAAATAAATCATTTTGCTTCTTTTAAACTTTATATTTCAGGATCCTCAGTTAGGATTATTAACCCCAAAAATCCCAAATCCAACATAACACATAATCTCTGATCCCAAACAACGACCCCACATAATAAAATTCAATTAGAAAAGATTCTCCAATTAAAATCATTAGGAAGTTTATCTGCAATATACAAACAATTTCAAAATAAACATTAAAACTGAATTACTTACTCCCTTTCATTAAAATAGTTACAATTTATTGCCAAAACATGATTTAAAATTAGAAACCAATAATTCAAAGTTGGTAGTGCCTAAAGAATATTTAAAAACGTTAAAAAGTTGTTTTACTTTTAGTCTATACTTTAACTGAAATAATTAGCTTTACTAACATTTTTTGCTAAACTTGAAAAAAAAATAACATTTTGATTCGCTGTAACTTTTTTGTTTTAAAAGATATTAGGGTGAATTAAAAAACATAATGTATGGTTGGTAGCCAAGTTTTTTTTTCTAATTTATGCGTGGAAAAAAATACCAACTAACTTTTGACATATATGCTTAATTTTAATTTTTTTAAATGGGACACCCTGTATATTATAGATCCACTAAATAGAATATGTTATTCTGATTACCGAGGTATATCACAGTTTATTATAAGGTATCCGTTTTTGACAAATTAGCAAAAATATAGAATTTTAAAATTTTCCTATGGTGTGCCTTGACTGACAATTATTTCACACATTGTCATATTTGACGTTTGATTAAAAAAGTTTAGTGGTTATGTTAATATGATAGGTAATATAATACCTAGTTGAAATGGTATTTCGTGGGTTTGGTATCCGTGAAAGGATTGATATGCTTCAAATATATATTTTGAATAACAAAAGTGCAACCTCTACGCGTCGTCAGTATATTAGACTTTATCCTTCAAAACAGATTTTGTGAGGGTGAAAAAGAAATTTTAAGAAAATGGTAATATGTTAAACAACAAAATAGTATTTTAAAATAACAGCGTTTTAAATAAACAAAATAAAAAAAAACATATAAGGATATTACATAAGTATATGAGACGGATATTTCTCGCAGTTCAATTCACTCAGTTTTTAAGGAATATAAAAATATAATGGCTTCAATTTTCGAAAAACTCAAAAACTAACTAAACAACAATGCCAAAGAAGAATCTGTGAATTTTTTAAATTGATATAATGAAATTAATATATTTAAAAAAAAAAAAATTTACCGATGAAAGTTCGTTCACTACACAAAAGGGTTGCAACAAACAAAATACACGATATTGGTCTATAAATAATCCTAGGCAGATTCATGAACTAAGAACTTAAGGATACCAGCCAGTTAATGTTTGTTGTAGTGTTATAGGCAGATACATATTGGGATCCATATTTGTAGATCAAAAATTAACCGGAGATCAGTATTTGCATCTCTTGGAGCACCAAGTAGCACAATTTATTAAAGATCTGCCCTAATATCTCAGCGTCAATAATATGGCAGCAAGACGCTGCGCCGCCTCACAAGTTAAAAATTTTCTATACATGGAATATCCTAGGTGTTGGATAGGAAATGGTGGAACTCTGAGTTGGCCAGCCAACAGCCCGGACTTAACATTAATGATTGTTTTCTTCTGGGGACATATAAACAATGTATTAAACGCCTTGTCATA
>JAHBCN010022703.1:0-13101 GCA_019359885.1 Listronotus oregonensis
AAGAGACTTAACTGACAACTGATCATCAATTTGTCATTCAAAATTTAATAAATTTTGACAATGACTACCTGGTTTGACCACAGGTAAAATTTTACCTTGAGATATTTTATACAATTTAACATACATTTTTAGTCTCTTACGGAACCTCGTAAAAAATTGCTTAAACCCCAACACTGAAAGATTTATTACTTAAATAATTTACTTTAAATCATAAAATTTTATAAAATAACCCCAAAAGTCATATTTAATGAAACCCTCTTTTACATTTGCTGATTAGAGCGCGTTTTTGCTTCATTTCGACTATGCGCTATTTAAAACTCGCTATTTTGTA
Organism: Listronotus oregonensis; assembly: GCA_019359885.1. NCBI lineage: Eukaryota > Metazoa > Arthropoda > Insecta > Coleoptera > Curculionidae > Listronotus > Listronotus oregonensis. The sequence goes on from JAHBCN010022703.1 coordinate 332, forward strand.
CATGCGCTCTTATTAAACGCGCTGTTTTGTAACGCGCTATTTTGTACATGCGCTATTTCGAAACCCTAATTTGTACATGCGCTATTTAGTACGCCCATTAGGTACGCCCCATTTTGAAACCGCTATTTTGATACAGTGCCGAAAGAAACAGCCACCAAACCCAATGTGAATGTAATGATGAATCACAAAAGACATTATTTGGGCAACCGAAAATGAGCCCACAGGAATATATCAGCCAACCAGTCTCGGGATTATACAGACTTGTAGAAGGAACAAGACTAATGGAAGGATTGGTATAAAAGATAATGAGAGATTAGGCACAAAAAGTCCAAGAGGCTGCGCTGCCTCCGGTAGTTAATTAAGACGGCACCCAGGGAGAAGGAAGAAGAAGAAGAATACGACGACTTCCTTATCTCTGAAAACAAACAATAAATAGAGCCTTACTCAAATTACGTACAAACAAGTACCCATATCTTTCTATTCTGTATGTGATAGTATACGGAAAAAAATAATTTTTATCAATATTAGTACAGTTATATACATTTTTGGTACAGTGGATGGTGAGAAAAAAGCTGTTTGACCTCCGGATTTTTTTGTGCAATTTCAATTTTTATGAAAATTTCGAATTGTTCTTTTACCCTCTAGATTAAAGTTTAATTGCTTAGAGTGTGTTTTTTTATTTTTAGGGGTAAAAACCACCCTTAATGCTAAAAAATTAAAAACGAAATTTCAAAAATTTTAAAATTATTTAATAACTAGGGTTGCCGCGAAACGAGAACGAGACGTCTCGTCTGCCTCTCGTCTCGAGGCCATTTTGTCTCGTCTCCGGGCATTTTGTCTCGAATTTCGAGACGAGAAGCAGAAAAATCCTTCGAGACAAGGTCGAGACGAGGGACGAGACATCTCGAAAAATTTTTGACTAAAACTAACAATATATTTCTAGCTCTTAAAATTATACAGGTTGTTTAAGATTTAGTGTTACAAACTTTGACACAGTTGGATCTTAAAAATAAGTTTCTATAAACATAGGTCAAGAAATGCATCTTTTTCATAAATACAGGGTGTTAAAAAAAGAAGCTAAAATTAATTGCTATAAAAAGTATATCACCCTGTGGTTTTATAATTTTTTAATTATTTTGAATATTTCACTCATGTACATATTTTCCCATAAGGAAGTGGTATTATGGAAAAAAACGTTTCCCGTCGTTAGGCAACGTGGTTTTCCCTTACTGTCAAATTGACAATACAAAATTTTTTTAAATAATAATGACGGTTTGTTAAATTAATATTTAATTTTAAGTTAATAAACTTTATCTACGTTTTTGATTCGTGAAATATTTTCCCTAAATACCGCTCGTGCTTTAAAATTAACCAGATATTTTTTACTCGCGTGTATTCTTTAAAAATTTCACTCGTCCCCAGAATCGTGAAATTATAAGAAAACACGCTAAAAAATGTTCGGTAATTTTTTAAGCACTTTATGTAAAACCTTTCCTATTTTGTCTCCTGATTTTTTTAAATTTTGCTTTGCTTTCAAGAAAAAATAAAACCGATTCTTTTTTTATATTTTGAAAAGTAAAGTTTAATTTGTCTCTCGAAAAAAAACTTAAATAAAAAATAAAAGTTGTATTTTAAGTTGTTTTATCAAAATAATTGTTTTAAAAAATTATGTACAAAAAACTTCTTTTTAACTTTAGGACCCTGCGTATTTCCAATTTGGAAACGATGCTTATCCGAACTTATGTTTATAGAAAAGATCCAACTGCTTTAAAAAAATTTTAAAACTATTGCTCAAACACCCTGTATAATTATAAGAAAAATTTCTAGAAAACATTTTACCTGTGTTTTGTAATAGAGTTTATGACTTATGTTCACTGACCTCAATAGGTTATCTATGCTTATGTTTCATTATCTTTTAGATTTTTTTTCTATTTTGTGGACATTTTTATGTCACTTATATGTTCTATATTTTTATTTTAAATAAAAAAACAAATTATTAGGTTCATTATTTTATTTTTAGTTGCATGTTGTGGGTGTCCGTAAAGTCTGAAATCAACAATTTTTCAGACAACTACACAATTAGGGTTGCCACCTGTTCGTATTTGGTACGAACTGTTCGTTTATTGACTCTTTGTTCGTAGTCCGTACGAGGATCTGGTACGAACGCACAATGTTCGTTAATTTGGGTTTAAGTCGGCTTTTGCATTAAAGTTGTTCGGGTGCAAAATTTTTTTTGTCCCAATCTAATGTAAAGTTATTTCAAATAACGTCATTAGTGCGTTTTAACCTTATTTATTACATTGGGGGTGTTTGTCATGAAAATTCCCTCAAAATCATTTCATACTACTGACATCCATGGTAAAAAAAAACTAATACATTTCAGTTGAAAATAACAGATGGTCGCGCCGCCTTAAAAGAAAATTCTTCAATTATAGGTTTGTTCCAACAGCGCCGAAACCGTTCAAAAACCGTCCCGAAATTCATGCGCAGTGATTAAAATGCGTCCCAATTTAATACTGCGCATGAAACCCTTTTTTTGTTTGTTGGAACAAACCTTATATCATTCGGTGATGTCGCGTTATTAAAATCCCACATGAAGAATTTTCTTCTGTAAAGCAAATTTTACCAGAAATAATTAAACAAAATTACCGCAAAAAATGGGTTTTTATTTAATAAAATGGAAGCAGCTAAACTACCCTTTTTAAATTTATTAAAAATTATTCAGTTTGTCTGTCTATTATTGTAATGCTTTTCCCGAAAAGAGTTTTTTCCGTAAGTAAATATTGGAAAACGAAAGGAATAGACTTGGATAGAAAAAGTAAAAGTGAACTTCTAATTAAATTTAACTTCAATTTAAATTGTATTAATTTTATGACTTTTTAGGGGACAAGAGTGATTTGCTACGTTGCGCTAAAAGCAATAAAAAATATAAATGGACGTTTTAAGTATACAAATAGTTCCTAGTTTTAGTTTCTTTGCTTGTTTAAAACAGCTTTTTTAGTTCTTACTTTTTGTGTACATACATATAAGATGGGTGTTGCTAGATAATAATAGAAAACTTGAAAGTAAGCATATGTGTTTTTGTTTTGATAAAAATTTAATAAATATTTTTGTGTTTTTAATGAATTTTTTTTTTGCTATCATAGCAGCAGTGTTCGTATTTTGCCAATATAATAGGTGGAACCCCCTAACAATTTTAAGAAAAGCTCAATCAGGTCAACTTTTCTTTACAAGGCGTGTTATAAAAACAATATAAGCATTTATACAGGGTGTTCCATTTTAAAAAAATATTAATTCATCTTCTTACTTCTTACAAGCTTCAAACACAAGAATGAACTAAGGAAAAATGTCAAAACATTTTAAAAAGGCAACCGTTCTATAGATCTTTAAATAGTAAAAAACATGCAAGAACTATTGCCGCATCCCGAATAAAACGGTGTGTCGGCAAAGTATACAGGCGGCGCGGCGGCACTTTTTGATGCCTATATGCAAAGGGTTGTTTTTGAATGTTTTTCTATTACTTTTTGCCGCTATTATGTTTTAAAAAGTTTTAAATTAAACTGAAAACAATGCATCATCCTTAAAATACATATTGCTTGCAGCAGATTTTGCAATTAGTTTGTAGGTATATAGTGTACAGGGTGAGTCAACAATGGCGAGGAGTAAGTAATTTAATGCCTTGAATATAAGATGTGTAGATAATGTACTTATGTAAGTATTAGGTATATGGTTAAATAGTATGTTAAATTTTAACGATATTTTGAATTAGACAGGGCACGTTCATAAAGTGTTAGGGTGCTACAAAAATATTTTTTTAAAAATTAAAATAGAATACCTATACCCACTCATATTTTTACAGTTTTGGATTATATTTATTTAATTCTAGAAATTCCTATACCTACTTTACATTTTATACCCAGAAAGTTACGTTTGTATAAGAATATTGCCATTTAGGATAGTTTGGGTATACTTAATTATTATGGAAAAAGTTAAAAATTGGTAAAAATGAATGAACATTTTTTGAATTAAACATTGGAATTAATAATGTTATGATAAAATATGTGTGTTCCATTTAAAAAATATGTCTTTTTATCACCATCTTGTGCCCTGTGCAGACATAAAAATTAGTTTAAAAAATGTGTAACATGTAGCTAAAAATAAAAGTCGACGGGTCCAAGCATTTTAATAAAACTTCCTATCTTATTTTTATTGAAATTATCCTATACATTACTACTGCACTGTATATTGAAATTAATTTAATTGAAATAAACCAAAACAACTCGAGACAAACGAGACAAAACGAGACGAGACGAGACGAGACAAACGTTTGTCTCGTCTCGTCTCGACCCTTGTCTCGTCTCGTCTCGAAATATATTATCTCGAAATTTCGAGACGAGACGAGACAAGGCTTTATCTCGTCTCGTCTCGTCTCGCGACAACTCTATTAATAACGCTTTTATCGTAGAAATATTTTTTTAACAGTTTACGGTATAATAAATATTTAACTACCATACACTCAAAAAAAGAATATCTTATTGTAAACGCGTTTGTCTCATTTTAAGAGCATGTTGACTTTCATATGTGGCAAAAGAATATTTTCTCAAATGAAGAAACCAATTTCTTTATTTCCATGGACGTAATCCGAAAAAAAATGTTTTTGCTTTAAAGATATTCAAGATTTTAGATAAAAAACTAATTACATATTTTTAAAAAATAATCTTTTAATCAGAATCTTTCATACCATTATTTTAAAACACTGATGCTCTCAATATGACAGACTTGTTTCTCGTTTTAAAATGTGTTGATTTTTACTTAAAAACCTTGATATTTTTAATTGATAAAATTACGACATAATACAAGGGTTTAAGTTTCTCAATTTAAGAACTTTGCATCATAAACTGAAGAAATTATTCTTCAGTGTAACATATTGCAAGGGCATGTTTTAATACCTTATTTATTTACTTCATGTAATTTAGGATCTTAGTTTTAAATCCCTATTTCCTTTTATTGTGATACTATTTAAATTCATTTGAAAAAATATTTTTTCATTTTGACACTTCCAATATTTTGTTTCATGAGTCTGTATGATTAAATATACTGTGTGTTTTGGAAGAAAAGTAAATATCTTAATGGGTTATTTTGGACGTCAAATTCGAGTTTAAAATATGAAAAAAAAAACATATAAATGTGGGTCCGGAAATGCTTCGAGATACAGGAAAAACTAGTCTTGGCAAACTTCTTGGCAAGTTTTCGTTAAATCTTACAGGTTTATGTAAAATTGGCCAATTTTGTAATATAAATGAAATGAAATGACTATTTTTTATTTAAACTTTCAACACACTGGATAAAAATGCATTTCCGTACCAGCATTTATATGAACTTTTTTTCTAATTTTCACGTCCAAGATCCCTTATTAAAATATTTGCTTTTTCTTCCAAAACACCCTGTTTATTTAAACATCCAGACTCATGAAACAAAATATGCAAAATGTTAATCAGAGACAATGCCGTTGTTGTATTTCAAAAACACAATTTTTTTTAGATCCAAAAAATAGAGATTTGGGGCAAAATTCATAGTTACTTTTTAAATTCTGTAACTACACTGAAAACGTAGTAGGTACCTATGAGTAAAATAAAAAAACTTGCTAAAAGTTATAACAGTTTTAATTTTTTTTAAAAATATATATTATTTAGCAGTCAAAAAAAACAATATTAAAATTTCTAAATAATACAAACTCAAGTTATCCCTAATATTTGGAAACTTAACACAGAAACATTTCTTAGTTTTAAATATAAAATATCTCAATAAGCGGCAAACAGTCTTTTATGGTGAAATGTAATATGGGCCGGTTGTAGAAGGTTGGCTTAAACTCGGTTCAACTTGAACTTAACTGGTGGTTGACGTTTCCCTTTTAAAATGAGTATCTCCATGATTACCTAAAAAGTAAAGTAAAACAGACTGTATGTACCGACAACCAAAATTTAATAATTTCATCACTTTCAAAATTTGTTTTGTATTTTAAAATCGGCCAGAGGTGCAGGCTTTAAAAAATGAGAAAAGCTCATGCCTGGCCAACTATAATTTCCTAACCAATTTATGTCATAAAGGTTTCCATTTATCTCCCGCAAATTATCTACAGGGTGTCTGTAAAAGTTCTTTTCGCCTTAGGAATATGTGCTAGCGTTTGAAAGACCTTTCACAGACACCCCGTATGAAATATTCTAAAAATGTAAAAAATCTTCTATATTTAACATAATTTTCCTAAAATTTCCAATCACTGTCCAATGTCTCTTGAAAACTCATTGAATTATTAATTACCTTGGTGCTAATCTAATTTATCTAATAACGTCGGCGTCGTTGTGGTTCATGCCAATCATGCCTATCTATTGATAATGGCGGACAGTACAAAAATTATTCAAACGTTTTGGTAGATTTTTATCAATTTTGGAGGAGTTAGAAGTTGTTTTAGTTTTATTTCACTACATTAAGTAGGTATAGTCCCAAAACAAAGAGGTATAAATAATATTTTAATAATGAAAAATACTTACCAGCATCAAATTCCCGATTTAGATTTTTAAAATTTTCACACACAAGGTCGTATCGATAATACTAGTAAACTAACCACAACTAACCACTAGACGCGAAAGGAGACACAAACGTCACGGACATCACCGCAGCGGCTAACTATGTCTATCTTTTTTCTATTTCACATGTACTAGTATGGTATATTACTAAAATCAAGAAGTTCTTGGAATGAAATCTTGAAATTTTAAAATGAGATAAAGGCGGTTTTAACTGAAAGAATCCGTTGCTAAAATAAGAAACTTATATTACAAAACAAGAGTTTATATATTCTCAATTTTAAGAATTGGATTAATTATTTCATATCTTATTATTTTAATCCAAGATAGCTTTTGAATTTAAATTGTGACTTTATATGATTTTAAACGGACTCATTTTTTCGCAATGAGAAATGGTACTTTTACTTTGAAAAAAATGGTATTAAAATGAATAAATCGACTAAGGAAATTTATTTAAAATCTTTATAACACAAACATGTTTTTAATATAATAGCACAGGGTTTCTATACAAAATATTTTTTTTAAAACCATCTATGTTCTTATTTTGAAAAATATTTTTTTTGTGTGTAAAGTACCACCTTAATATAATTATAATTTAAATATAATTAAATATTACCGCCCCTCTTTCAGGGTGTTTCGAGTAAAAATCTTTTACTTGTTTCCTAAAACCTACTTACATACCAAATTTCAAGCTTTTGCTCCCTCGGGAAGTGTCCCATAACTTTGATGAGTCGACGGGTCTAATGAATAAAAAATAATGTATTTAATGTAAATTGTTTCGTTACCTTTCAAGCCCGGAGATAAATAGACAAATAAGGTAGGTAAGTACTCAAATTAAAGAAAACGCATACTCATGAGGAAATATTATTCATTTATTCATAACTTTGCAGTCTTAAACTACGTTGGCACTGCAAAGCTAGTTATTGAGATCAGCAGTATAATCATGTCATTAAAATCATGTTTTTCTTTACTTTAGTGTAACCCGCAGGTCTATAAATAGGTTTTCTGACTAAAAAAGTAGTGGCCCAAACACATCAGCAAGTGCTGTGGTATAGTCTATACGAAGTCAATCCGAACAGCATAAAAACTGAAACGCCGGTTAGAGGCGGCATTTTTTTATAAGGCATGGGCGTGCAGCATTTAACATAAAATAATGAAAATTTATTCTCATTATTTATAGTTACGCGGGCTCATTTTTTTTTAAATTAGTAGGTATTATATAATATAAGAAATATATAAGAAAACACTCACCCGTTTATGATTTAATTTTATTTCCTATAATTGATGAAAAGTCAAAATTCACTATCCGAATTTTCAGACCTTGAATCAAAATTTGGGTTTATAATAATGGGGTCAATGGCCGAAAAAATACAATATTCATTTTCTTTCACTATGACATGCTAAACACATTTCATCCATATACTACTGTCATTTACTTCATTAACAACTGCCCTTATATTTTCTAGTATGAAAGCACTGTCAGTTGGGGATTGATTATATTTCCTTAGTTTTCTCTTGATTCCCTCTCGATGGGATTAAATACGCAGTGATAAGGGGGAAGACGTAAAATAGTATGACCATGTGCTTCGCATAATTTGTCGATAACATATTCCTTTTTAAAGTTCTCTTTTTTTATAGCTTCCAATAACACCTTTTTTGTAGACTTTTGAGGAATTTCCATGTTTTTACTTTCCATAAATTTAAGAATCCTTCTTTGTGTTGCTATTGGGAACTTTGTTGTCTAAACGTGAATGATAAGACGCATTGTCCCTAACAATGGCAGAATTTGGAGACAGATTCGGCAGCAACTGTTCAATAAACCACTTTTCGAATAGACTGGCGGTCATATCTTCATGGTAGTCAGCCGATGAATTCTTTATCTTTTTAGCTGACAATAATAAAGCGTTAGGAACAAAACCTTTATTGCTGCCTGCGTGTAATATAATTACTCGTTTTCCGCGAGAACAGGGCCCCTTTATTGTACACTTATTACTATAATCCACCCAACTATATTTAACAAGATCATGTGTGTCGAACCAAGTTTCGTCCAGGTACACTATCTCCCTTTTTGATTGGCGATATTCCTTAATTTTACGTAAATATTCTTGCCGCCATGCTACGATACGAGACGATTCCATTATAACCATCCTTTGGTTTAATTTTTTGTGCTTGAAGCCGCAATCTAGCAAAATATTACGCAAGGTGTCCAAAGATTTATATTCATAATCTGGATAATCCCGAAACTTATCCTGAATCATTTTTAATGTTGGGACATTGTTTTCTTCGTAAAATTGATAAACTATTCGGTGCATAACTTCTTTGTCGCCATTATCAACTTTTTTAAGCTTCTGGTTAGCTCTTTTTCGCTGTACGGAATGGTCGATGGTATCTCCGAGCAAGTTTAGTGAGCTCACAAATCCTTTTTAAAATTTCGTTTTGTGATGCCCCACGATTTTCACTTTTTAAGCAAGTGTAAATATTTAAATTAAGTTTCTGTGCTTGAACATATAAGTCCTTATTTAAAAATTCCGACGGCTTCGTCATGAAATCGGCTTCTACATTGTCCGTTTCATTATCAGAAACATCAAAAGGTCTCCACAACGCCATCTTGATAAAATATTTAAATGACAACAGTAAAACAACAAATATTAACAACGATAACAGTAACAACAGAAATAACCACGCTAACAATAACAAAACAATTTAGAAAAATACGACACTCTTAGACACTCGCTAAAATTCAAAAGAACGAAGAATAAACCAATTTCAATTCCTTATATTTTGATCGACAAGTCATCACAAGCACAGCATTGATAAATTTAGCCGACAATGCAAATGCAGGTGCCTACAGCGGGCCAGACATTTTCTGATATTCTTTTATTTTTGTGTCCATGAAACATTATTTGACCGACTAGAAGCGGCTGTGCATGCGAGAAAATATTCATATGGGGTCCAACCATCATAAAGTTGGGTCCAGTTGGGTCATTTTTATTGGGGATTTTTGGTGAATTGAGCAGTCCCGGTATGTGAGTCTTTTATTTAGCTGTTCGGATTGACTTCGTATTTACTATAACAGAGTACTACCCTGTTTTTGTAAATAATTTTTTAAAGCTCAGCTTGTTTCTGCCTTTGGGCTTCCTTTTCCAGCCTTCGTCTTTTGTACTGGTAACCAGATAGTTTTTTTTGTAGGTCAGACATTCTGGAAGAAACAGTATCTCAAATAAAACAATGTAAAATATAAAATAATAATAATGAAAATTAAAAATGAAGTTTTAGCTTCTCTAAAAAAGGCTAAAACGGTAAGTTTCACACAATAGAGGCAATGTTTGATTTGATAACACAAAACTTTGACAAAATAAAGAAATAATTAATTTACAGAAGTGGTACTATTAAGACATAGAAACATCTCGCAATTAACAAAGAGCAGACGGTAATTTTATTTGAAACACTATTTAAGAGTGCATTTACGCACACCTTAGGGGTCGGGCGAGAGGACGCGGAGACGGTGGGCGGAGACTAACAAACTCCCACTACCCAATTTTCGTATAGCCGCATTAAAAATATTATATTTTATTTAGGTTCTTCAAATTCGGTGTATCAATGCGATGTTGTTTCCGATTGCAAGCCTACAGGAGATAACGTTTTTCGGTAACTATTTTTCACTTAAATGATATAAATTATACACCATTTTAAAGGTAAGGAAATAATCTATGCCTTTGCTGTGACGGATTTTTGAAATATGAGTCGAGTTAAGAGAAAATAGTATCTAAACATAACCGATTTTAGGGTGACTTTCGCTTAAGAAAATATTAAAAACTAAATCCAAATTTAAAAAACTATTACAGCAGAAGCCTAGATTTAAGTGTTACAGAAATATAGTTTTTGAAAATTATCGATAACTTATTCCGTTTTTGAGAAAAACATTATGCAAATTGGATCCAATTTTCGCGGCGAGAATGGACTCTTAAGGAAGAACGGTCTAGTGCGAGACGGACTCGCATACCGAGCGTTCCGCAAGGAAGTTTAAAGGTGTATGGAAGCCCAATACTGTAGAACAAAATTGTCCAGGCGTGCAGGACAGCGGGAATCGGGGGATTGGCCCCGCGGAGTTTGCGCAATGAATAGTAGGTCAGAGCCGGACTTCCATAATTCTTTGTAACTATCTATAAAGTTGACATCATAAAATGTCAAATTCAAGCATCCACTGTTTTTTTTTATTTTTTGCACAAAATTGTTGGTTATTAAACGATACTACCATAGAATATTTAAAATTATTGTGTAATATTGGATTTTATATCATCTGATATGGAAAGAAAAAATGGCGCCACTTTACAGCCTTCTATTTAAATGGTCGATATTTTTGGGAGTTTTTATTTTTACCAAAAAACTTAGTAAATAAATAAAAACACGATTCTTTAAAAATAAATTTCAAACATTGTATGATAGTTTCATGTACTTATCACCAATTTTGTGATAAAAGAAGGGCAAGATAGTGTAAATGGGGTTTAATCTTATCCTAAGATTGTGGTTGTTTCATTAAAAAGGGTTTTATAACTGCTTTTTAGGCATATACTTTTCACTAATAACAAACATTCAAGGAAAAGAATAACAGTGGTTAATAATGTTTAGTAACCTTTGGTACCTAAGTATCCATTGTAACAGTAACCTTAAATTTTTATGTGTCTACAGTATGTTAAGGTTAAAAAGTTGATAATGTAAGTTTAAGAAACCAAAAATATAATTTCTTTTTAAACAAATACAGAAAAAGCAAAAAGTAACTTTAACATAAAATTGTACTCTCTTTTATTCAATTAGAGGGACCTGTATAAATTAAAAATTTGCCTGGTCTGCCCAGTAATTAATAATTTTTGATCCTTTAAAAAATGTACTAAATTATTAAATGAAATAAAAGTACCTAAATGTAAACCTTATTTCTTTTTAATAATCCACAGAAATACACAAACATTGTAAATCATCTAAAAAATAGTTAAGATTGCCTGCCTTACTTTTCTCCTGCTATTTCCTATGAAATTTTCATTTTCTATCATTTATAATTGATATATTATTATTTATTCGGTTACCTAACGTTACGTCTCATAAGAAGCACCTAATTTAAATATAAGAAATACTTACCTAAAGTAAAAAATGCCGGGTATGTTACCCTTAGATTTGCAAGACAAAACCATAAACCTCTAGTCATTTTGTTACGATTTATAAGTAAAAACAATAAACACAAAATTATAGTCACAATTTAATAAACACTAATCATTAAAATAAGAAGGTTTTTATCAATCCAAAAACTTTGCAACCACAATATAATCACACAAAGCAAAACAATCGAAACTAATACGGCTCTCTTAAAAGTATAATGTGTTGCAACTACACACTGATTTATCAGTGTGTAAGTAGGAACTTTTATTTCGTAATTTCGTTATTGCGCAAAATCGGCGGGGCCAACCTGACAGTTATTTTCATACTGGGCTGGACATTTTTTGATCAATGGGCCCCCAACATTGGGCTTCCAACCTTTAAACTTCCTTGGCGTTCCGCAAAATATTGAAGACAAATTAAGAAATTTATTTACTTTCTTTTAAAGCCATTAATGTCGCTAAAAAGTATAGTGATTTTAGCAAAATAATTTAAAATTTATAATTTATTTAATTATTAATTAAATTGCATAATAATTTTAAAAGATTCTATCAAACCAAACAGCTTTATATTTATAGATGTACTTACCTTTAAACTTAACACGCACTGACTATGTTTAATATGCTAAATATTTTTTTATAAACTCAAACAGCTTCTACCTAATATAAATGTGCACATTTATTTATAGTATTTTTCACGATCTAAGAAACTGACCTGGCCGGACGGAATACGACATCAATAAATCCATAAAGTGACAGGGGGCGTATTTATTTTTTGTTGGCGAATATGAGATTATTACCTGAAAACTCTTTGACTTTTTTTGGGGCATTCTTATTCTTTTATAATGGCAATTTATACCTAATGGTTTTATATATATATATATATATATATATATATATATATATATATATATATATATATATATATATATATATATATATATATATATATATATATATATATATATATATTGTCACACCCCCGATTTCAGGGGTGACTTTTGGGTCTAACTTTAAGTCCGAGTAAAATAAAACAGAATGG
>JAHBCN010022704.1:0-13279 GCA_019359885.1 Listronotus oregonensis
TTTTCCCCAACAAAAATTCTTAATTGCATATTTTGGCAGATATTCGCGGGAAACTCATTTTGGGACTTTGGGGGCCATTTTTAGCGGTTCCCACGTCGGAATCGTGATAAACTTTTTCTCACTCGAAGTATCCCGAAACCTAAGAATTGCCCCAAAAAAAAAAAAAATGTACGATTTATTTACAGCTTTGGACTTTCAGGTCTTCAGTTACTGGACTATAACAAGTAGGTCGTCATTTTTAAGATTTAAAATAAACCTAAAATAGAAAATTTAACAGTTATTAAAATTAAAAATATCACCGGCACACAAAAAAAGTTGTTTATACTTTTGACCGGACCCACCTTTTTTTTATCTTTATGACAGTTTACAAAGATTATTATATATGTTATTATATCCTCAGATTTTATATACATATATAAACCTAAGTACCAAAGTCCCGTGAGTCCGGGGTTTTTCCCCTTGTTTAACCCATTTCTTCCCACTTGTTCCGTCAACGTTGTCCAAGCATTGAAACATGAAAATGTTGCATTTCACAGCACCTTTTAGACAACGCGGTAGTGCCACCACGGACGTTACTTTAAATAACTACTACCTAAAAGTGTCTCTCCGGCTCTGGGAATCGAACCCGGATCGCCGGGGTGGCGAGCCGAAACTCTGACCACTACGCTACCGGAGAAACACGTATTTCGATCCGCTGAATCCGAATTAGAAGTCCGTTTGGCCCGATCACCCTCCAGATTTGAGTAAATAATTTTTTTATCGCTGTGACTGCAGTTTATCCTTTTTTTTTTTGGCTTTTTTGCATTTCACTCTAATCTGGGGAGTGACCGGGCCAAACAGTCTTCAAATTCGGATTCAGCGGGTCGAATACATGTCCGTAGATGGGTCCGGTCAAAAGTACAAACAACATTTTTTTTTGTGTGCCGGTGTATTTAAATTTAGCTTTAAAAAATTTTCTGAAATATTTTTTAATGTAACCTAATGTCATAAATGACAGATTAATTTGTTCTGACAGGTACATTTATTATTTTCAAAAACAAGAATAGTGTTAGGTTAATTGATTTTAAGGAATCCAGAAATTATCTCAGTATTTAGTAAAGGCAACCAAGTATTAGTTAAATATGTTCTATAGTTTTGTGGCGGATTCGTGTTTTACTATGTTTTTGTTGGAAATACTTGCCTTGAAATTATCTAGAAAATGGGACCACTTCGGTCATGGTCTCGGGGTATAGCGAGCTGAGCCTGCTCAGCCCTATTGACTCCTATGAACTGGCAGATTTTCTAAAACAGAAAGAAGAAAAAGCTTCTCCAAAAATTCAGAACACTAATCTACGTTTCGGTGGCAAGTATGCCACCGTTATCAAGATGAAATAAAAAGAAAAACCAAATAGAAACTAATAGTTAATTTTTAGGAAATTTTGGCTTAAAAATTTAGGAAATGCTGGAAATTTATGACGTTTTGTCATAAATGACAAAACGTCATAAATATTAAAAAAGCTCTTAGGATTTCCTTATTTTTTTAAACCAAAATTTCTTAAAAATATAGTTTTAATTTCGATTTTGTTGTTTTTAAAATTTCATCTTGACAACGCTGGCCGACTTGCCACCGAAACGTAAATTAGTGTTTTGAATTTTTGGGAGTTTTTTTTTTCTGTTTTTAGCATTTTTCGTCCCAGAAATTTGGGCTAAGCGGATTCCCTATAATCCGGACCAGGAGGGGGGGTCCCATTTTTAAGAAAATTTTATGGCGAGTAATCCCAACAAAAACATAATAAAACCAGTACATATTATTTAAATTAACTGACATTGTTGCTCCACAATTACCTTTATTTAATAATAAAAAAGTAATGTTTTGTTTTCCATTTTTTTGGTGAAGTTTCTTTTGCGAAAATACAAGGCGCATTCCACTTTCTTTTATGATAATTAAAAAATGGATGTTGACATATTTTTGATTTGTATGAATTTTCATCTATATACAATTTATTACATTCACAAGTGATTTTAAAAATGACATTTTTTGTGTTTCCGTCAAAATTAAATAAATGATTTGATTTTGTTTTTTAGATCTAATACTGTTTTGTGTTTTAAACACAGTAGAAATTGTAATTTTTTTACCTATTTGTTATATTTTTTCTGAACAGCCAGAAATGTATGACAAAAATAAATTTCTCATAGTTTTATTTGGATTTTGACTTAAATTTGGTTGTTTAAATTTAAAAAATGCAACTATTTATGAAATTAATGGGATAACTATTTTAAATGAAATTGTATTTTAAAAATTATATTTATAGATAAATATTTTATCAGACCAAAATTATTTTTATTCTATCAGGTTAACTTTTGGCAACTTCGTTTTTAACCATTAAGTATTTTTATGGGTAGATTTTCTGTAAACTTGAGTTTTAAAAATTATGAAATGTTAACAAACAAAGATGTATTTAGGGAGCCTCCTCTCCTTTTTTATTTAAGTAATATTTGTTTTTAAAATATCTTTGTTTTTCTAAAGTGTTGAAACTTATCCTATCTGTAAATGTTATCGAAAATACTAGAAATGTCATTTATAAAATTCCTTGTAAATTTAATAAATTTTACCTATATGAATGAAAAAAAAAATAATACAATTTTTTTGGGTTAAATTTAAATGATTTAAATTATTGTTTAATTTACGTTTATAAGATTATTTTATATTTTGGCAAGGATGCCACAATTGCTTGCGTTTTTATTCTCTCCGTTTAAAAAATTTAAGTTTTGTTATTGCAAATCCTATTAGATTTTTAAGCAAATTTATTAACAAGGCTTTTTTTCCTAACTTGCAAAATAAGATGTGTTTCTTCTTACCCAAAATAACATTTTTGTATTTTTGCTCGAATTAAAAAACAAATTTAAACTTTCCTATTGTAATTTTCAAACAAGCAACAACTTTTATTAAGAGTAGCTTTTATTGCATCTTTTACTCTTTAGTTAGTCTGTACTCTGCAAATTCAATATTTTGATTATTTTACGCGTAGAAATTAAAATTAAGTATTAGCAATTTTTAAAATCACCAATTAATATTAAACACACCATCAACACTGATGATGACAGGTACCAATAAATCTTATTTTCTTTTTCAGTTGCTAAATTTATCTCGACAACTATGGTAAGGGTCAACTTCTCAGGGAGACCAGAGTTTTTTAAATTGCTTCCTTTAGCTGCAGTTCTTCAGAATTACGAAACGGACGAAGAAATTGCAACACTCTCCACAAACTTACTTGTAGTTTTAGCACAGACAATGACTGTGGAAAGATACATTCCAAACGCAATCGAAGCTGTTAAAGAAGTGGTCAGTTGTCCACTGTGGTCAGCTAGAGCGGTTCTGGCAGAATTTTTGCCGATATTTGTTTTTTACAATATGCCCACTATAGTTAGTAACATGGAATGGGTATTGAAGGTAAGGTTTTATGTTTATTGTTTATTTGCATATGCGATTTGAATCGATTAAATTGAAATTGGTCTGAAATAGTCTGTCCATTAATCCCTTTGCACTGAAGGTATATACTTCAATAGTACAATTTTTGTGGACTTTTATTGTCTTTGTTTATTTCTGGTTCACAATGTGTTGGTTGATTGAGTATCTTTAACCGTTATCAAGTGAATAGAGTATTCACTTGTTAAAAGTTGAAGATACTCATTTAACTGAAACGTTGTGAAACGTAAATAAATAAAGACAACGGAAATTCACGAAAGCAGTATTATTCAAACCACAACATCGTTTTTCCAACACCTTTAAACAAACAATGCGTTACGGACTTAAAAATATTTGTTTAGTTTATAGAAATGTAGGTAGTTAGAATTATTTAATTTAGTTTATTAGTTTATTTAATTCAATTACCTTAGTTTTTCCCGATTCCGACTGCCATTGTAAAGTGTTCTTAGGGCGCTGGAGTCATCCATTTTGCACTTCTCTTGCATCCTAATTAAAATAATTTTTCCAGCTAATTCCAGACTTTTCGATTCTTTTCCACGTTACTATAAAAGGCGATGGAAACCCCACAAGGGCCAGGGTTTAATTGACTTTTGAACGATTCAGTTGATGACATTTACGACTGAACCGTTAGCATAGTTACGTTGCGTTGTTACCATAGAACCGTTTGAAAACCTGATTGCTAATAAAAAGGTGTAAAGCAAGGATTCGTGTTTTTTTACGAGGTGTTACAGATTTTAAATAAAATTACGCTGTAACATAAGTACAAATGTAATTTTAGATATTTTTTAAACCAAATACAATGTATTAAAGGTATTCTTACAGAATATGTAGCGTAAAATAAAACGGTGCCAGGCAAATTACGCTAACACCTGTAAAAAGACAAGTTACCCGTTATATTTGCTATACTTTTTGAAATTATCTAAATCAAGGAGTCAGGTAGTAGTAGAAGTGCGTTTATTTGTTTGTTTTTTTTTATCCTGTGATGTATGTAAACGTACATTCGATAAGTTTTATGCAAGTTAACCTGATAGGTACAATTTTTTGGCAACAAATAAAAAAAAAACCTGAGGCATATTTCAGTGTTAATACTGGTGACTCTCATTTTTTTTGTAGAGTACTGCACTTATTCTTGCATTAAAAAAACATTTTTGCTTACCTGCCTTTTTTATCCCCCCTCCCCCACCAAGCAATAAAATCACATCATAAATAAAAATATAGGAGATAAAACTTGGAGCATTGTCTTGTCAGTATGCCATTTGTAATTGAATATGCCTCCTAGTTAATGCCCCCTCCCCTTTTGAAATAATCAGCCAGGATCCTTCAGCATCGCAGAAAGTATACAACATGACTTTACCAGCAGGGATTTACGTGGAGCTAGAAAGTCTCTGTGCTGCCTTTCTTTACAAGTTTTAGGCCCCGGTCAATGGTTTGAATTTGGGAAACACTGATCTGTACCACATGATATGGAAAACCAGTATCTTCAACAGTTTGCGTAATTCATCGGTTTTGTAACAGCACCATGTGCACTTTTTTAGTATTTGAAATCTGTCGTTACGTTCATCCAGACTTACAATCTCAACACTAATGTTTAATTATAATATCAATGACTGTATACTTCCTGACAGTTGCCACGTCTTGTTCTCATTTCAATTGGCCCAAAATAAGTTTGATATAAAATCTGTTTTCGCTACACTATTGTTTTAAACCATACTAAGCGCCAGATACGCCCGTGGGGAATTACTCTTAAGATTTTTTTTTTTTTTTTTAATTTAATATTTAAAGAAAGTAACTATTTTTAGATTCAACAGTTGGTATTACAGTTATTGGAAGATTCTCAGCCAGAAGTACGTTTGGAGGCAGCTAAAGTTGTTAGCGGTTTACTACACTGCCAATTTATTCCTGAACCATCCGAATTATTGGTAAGAAATAAGTAATTATTTAAGTCAAAATTAAGTTAAAAGTGATTTATCAGCTAATTTTTTTAAAAATTTTAAACCATTGCTGAGGACGCCCGAATGATCCGATTTTCATTAAAAAAAAAATATTTGAACGCTTGAGGTCACTAGTACATATGGAAAATCAGATGTCTAAGTTTACTCAATTTGCAAAATTATTTTTTTTTTAACAAAATTGGATTGCAAAATTATGCAAAAACTATCTAACCGGACCTAACGAAATTGAACGTGATATTTCATTAAGGTATGTTCTTTTTGGTCTAATATGGAGCTCCTCAGAAAAATCTGAAAGATCCAAAAAATCACGCAAAAAACTACGCTTTTTCTGCCTTTATTGTTTGTTTATTGCTTTTTTCTTTTTACAATTTTTCTCCACGACCAATACTTACAGAGTTATAGATTAAAGTAAACAAACCTTTATTTTCGATTTTTTTTTACAATTTGTATATTTAACAAAAGTTCGCACCTTTTTGAGAGGGGCCTATGTCGGCTCTTGTTATATGCGTCTTTATGAAGGGTTTTCAGCAAAAACATGACTACCACCTTATACATCCCACCAAAAGCAGATAAGGGTTGGTCTATAATAAGCAGTGTTTTTTTTTTTGTAAATCCCTTCTATGTGTTTTAATAAAAATTATGAAAGAAACTATGACACAAATGACGTAGGTGTATTTTGTTAGAAAATACTTTTGTAGAAATATTTTCCACCGGTTTTTCTTAGAATCTGGATGTATTAAAATAATGACCGAGCATTTTTAAAAATCAAATTATTATTTTTAGAATCTCTTTAAACAAAAATCCAGAACCAAAATCAAAAAAGTTAAGACAAGTGAAACTACGAAGGCCAGTAAGAATCTTATTATAAGACATGCAGGTGTATTGGGATTATGTTCGTTTATAAATGCTCATCCATACGATGTACCTGACTATTTACCTGCTGTATTTGAAGCCCTCGGACCACATTTAAGCGATCCACAACCCATACCTGTAAGTAAAATTATTTTTAATTGTTTTTTTTTTATGTTATTAAATCTCTCTCTCTAACCACCTCTCATATTTTTATTTTTAAGCGGCACCAACAAATTTACCAAATAATTATTGTATAAACATCATTTTCCTGTTTTGGTGCCTGTTAGACGCACAAGACAGCAACAACTGTCCTTCGAGTGCTCTCATTGAAGAAATAGTCACGGGCTTACCACTTGATGAAGTGGTAGAGATGTTAAATTTCTGGAAATTTAAGATGGTTCGCGAATATTCGCGAACTCATTTTTTCACTAACAATATTGGATACAAACATAAAAGGGCTTTAACTAGAGCTCCCATACTATTTATCTTCAAGGAATAACCAAGAGAAAACAAATAAAAATTAATTCATGTATTATTTTTTTAAATTTTTGCTAACAGACTCTACAGACAAGACCACGTAACAATATGTACTTAAAAAACAGTCAAAACAAAACTAGTTTTGTGTACAAGTAAAAATAAACACCGAACTACTATACATCATTAACAATTTAATAAACATTTAACAAAGTGAAGTTTAAAAACGACCTTCTAGAACACCAACGCCATCTTAATTTACTGCAATTTGAGGGCCATTTTAGTAACACAGAGGTGGTGCTCCTTATCTTTAGGCTCCATGCTCGGAAACAAGACCAAAATAAATTAATTATGCAGTTCCTTTTTGACATCCGATCAGTGAAGTGCTCGCGATAAAAAAACTACATAGTTTTTTCCGGGAAGGCGGCTAAAGGCGGTGTATCAACAGCTTTTGCCATCGGGAATCAAGGAGAACTTCAAGCCAAACGATGGAGTCCTTCTTCTGGGGCTAAGCACTGTGGGATTTTCCTAATGGCGGAAGATGGTTGCGCGCTCAGCAGGGAGGGGCAGTACTGACAGAAAACGGTTATGCGTGATACCCGAAGCGGTCCCTGGTCGGATCGCCATTGTTTGTGCCCTTCATCGATATTTTTTTTGTTAAGAATTTAAGTTTTGGAAAAGTTAGGAATTTCTAGGGGCTGCAAAGCCCGTCTATCCGGAGGTAGCAAAGCAAAATTAATTATGGGATTCCACCACAGCCCAATCACCCCATTTCCAATTGAAAGATGTCAAAGGCAGATTACGCTTCAGTCATTGTTGTTGCAAAATTACCAATTGTGCATACCTACATTAAAAAAGAAGAATAATACGCGATTAGTTATGAAATCAGCCGTAAGATGGAGATGCCGCAGTAATTTAAATGCGAATATTCGGGCGAACATAGCAGCAAATTTTCGCAAATTCGAATTCTTCCCTTGGAAATATTCGCGGCTCACATCTCTATGAAGTGGCGTACACAATAATAGATCCTACACTAATTTCGATATCTTCGAGTGCATTTTAAATTACATAGAAAGACTTATTACACAAACTTAGTTTTACACTTTTAACTGTATTTTTTTTTTGATGTTCTCACTGTTTGTTTTATCATTTGCCATATATAATTCGATAGAATAACATTTACAGTTAAATAAATAAACATGGAAACTTAAAAAATGTATGAGTATGCTACTAAGGATGAACTAAAGTCACTGACTACTCAGGCGAATAATTTAACTCACTGACTTTGTTCTTGACCAGGTCACAGGCGCGTGCTAAGGCGATTTTAGGGCCATCACTTGCTGAGCCCATAAGGTATTGCCGAACAATAATGAGGAATAGGAAAACTTTTTAACAAATGTATTAAAGCCACAGATATTAAAACGATATTAAATACACAACAAGGTAAAAATAAAAAAATTAAAAAAAAAACAGATTTAGGTTTTATTAGATTAATTTTTATTTTTTTTGATTTTAAACCCAGTTTAAGGTTTAAAAACCCGTCCTTTTAAACCACCGGAACCCCCGGGTCCGGTGGGACGCGTTTGGGTTACGTTCTATTTCGGTTTTCGTAAAAGAATGACGCCCGAATTTTTTGACTTGAACGGGTTTTTGTTAGTTGTGACTTGTGGTCAGTCAAAACTGAATTATAAAGCTTTTATAAGAATAAATTTATGTGCTTAAGGCATGCTTTAAGTAACTGTTTTGTTTAGCTACAAATTTTATCCCTTTGATTTGGATATCAAGCCTCAAAAAAGATTGGATTCCTCTTCCGAGCCAGAAAATATTTCTGTTCTTCCAATCTGTACACTCTATATGTATCCCAAATCAGACCCTTTTAGAATTTTTTCTCATGTCTGGGGAATGGCGTCCCCTACAACCTTAGCATTCGGGACTCCATTCAAAGAAGAGCCGTTCGTCTTATTAATGATCCATCACAAAAAGGGTTTCCTCTTTTGCCCTCGTCGAGCTGTGGGGATCTGTCCCTTCTATGGTTTTTTTCCGGCTTTGCTGAATTCCAGTAAAATTTCCCTTCTCTGGCAGCTCCCAACAGAGAACACGTGGTGCAATTTTTTATGCATCCTTTTACAGTTCAGTTAGAGGGCCCCGAATTTCCCGCTTTCTTCTTCCTTTACCCCGAGTGTCAAGACTAGGGAACCTGCTCCCCGCGAAGTTTTCCCTCCCCCCAAATTCAAAAATTTAAGCCCGTGTGAACAAATCCCCTCACCACACTGAAGACCCCCACGGTACGTTAGTACTTATAGGCATCAGCCTTCGTGGACTGTCCCAAGATAAAAAAAAAAATATGAAGGTTCCGATATTCCATTTTAACAAACTTACTTTTTACCATTCCAAGCAGAATATTTCTTTTATCCTGAATTTGGATGATTGTTTTATTTATAAAAAATTTTACCTTATACAAAACCCAAGGGAAAAAAATTTTTTAAAATCTTTTTACCCCCCAAACCATAATTTATAAAAAAAACAATACTTTTATTTTAAAGAAAATGATTTAAATAGGGAAATTAAAAATTTGTATTTTATAAATGGTAAAGCGTTTATCCCCCTTAAATTTTAAAAAACTTTTTCCCCTAAAACCCGCAAAAAAAACTTTTCTTTTCGGGGGTTTTTCCCCTTTTTTGAAAATTTTGGTACCCCTTTTTTTTTATATTATTATTAAAAATTTTTTTTTAAAAGAATTTTTTTAAAAAAAAATTTTTTTTGCCCTTTTTAATTAAAAAGCCACTTTTTTTTTTTATTTTCGTATTTTTTCCTTCAATAAATAAAGCTTTTTTTTAGTATTTTTTTTTTTTAATTATGTGTTTACAGGCCCTTTTTAACATGCTTGTTTACAAAAAACAGTACAAAAAAAATTGTGATGAAAAAGCCTATTAACAAATAAATGCGAACCCAAAACAGAATTCATGGAGGTTTTTTTTTCTTTGTTTTTTGCTCTGGTCCCTACGGATCCAATTTGCCAGCGCTCTTCTTTCCAGACAGAGCTTTTCAAGGCTTCGTGGGTGAAAAATCTGGATGTCGGGCTCGAAACCTCCAGAAATTCCAAAAAATTTTAAAATTAACTTTAAATCAATGCAAGGCACAAATTAATGGCGGTCCAGCCAAGAACTGCTACTGGTATTGCACATATCCGGTTTTTGTCAGCTATGACGCATTTGGGTGCGCGCATCCATCATCCGCCATTGGGGAAGACCTCGTGCACAATCAAAACAGAAAAGCCCATTTATGACTCTTCCAACAGCGCCAGCCCCAGAAAAAGGACCCCCTTAAATGGCGTGATGTTCTCCTGATCCCCGAGGATTAAAAAACAGTTGGTCGGCACCGCCAAGCCCCTTCCCGAAAAAAGCTATGTAGCTTTTAATCGCGGGATTTCCTTTGGAGGTTAAACATAAACTTTTATGGGGATTGTTTACAATTTTTCAGTTTTGGCCATCCTCTAGGTCTTGAGGGGGGTAAAAAAGATGATTGTTCATTACTATCTTATATGGTCAGGCGTAGTCATGACAGGTCAAAAATTTTGAATTTGTTAAAATTGCCTTTGTTAAAAAATATGTTACATACCTAATATTTATTTCAAAAATTTTTAGGGAACTATTGAAAAACAATGGGCGATTTCAAAAGAAACATCACGATAACTGGGAAATGCACAAGTAAAATTCACAGAAGAAAATTTTTTGGTTTTGGGATTTTTTCAGACCACCTAGTTACTATGTTTAAAAAAAGTATTTGTTTATTTTATACTATGACATAAATATTATGGGGAGAAGTTTTGGCTTTCAAACCAAAAATATTTAGTATTATTAGACAATTGACGTGATTTTATACCTAGGTGAAAGGGGGATGTATCATTATAAAAAATTAATCTTTTTTATGTAGCTGTATGACTTGAGATTATATTAGAGTGGTATTATTTAGGCTTCTCATGAAACCTAAAATAATTTGATTTGTCATGTACGGGGGTAAAACCAAAAATACGTGTTCCCTTTTGGATGGGTATTGGGGAAAACTTTTATAAGAATTGGAACAAATCTAATGGCACGCTCACGGTTCGATGTTTGAAATAACTCAACGGTAAAAAAATATCGCGTGTGGAAACCATAGAAAAGACGACCCCAACCTTTTATGTCATAATGGGTTGGGTTATATAAACCCTTAGTTATAACTAAATTTGCTTTGTTCTACTGGTAGCCAACATCCAATATTTTGGTTTTTCCTAAATTCCTTAGAAACGTACTAATTGATTGTAACGTTTTAACGCTATGAGCAATAGCAAAATAGGGTAGGACACAATTATGGATACAGTGTGTCCCAAACTCGTTTGGTTAACAAATTGTTTTTTTTTAAATCCTACAAAATGGGAAAAAATTTCTGTTACAAATAAATATCTCTTGCAAATAAATACCATA
Organism: Listronotus oregonensis; assembly: GCA_019359885.1. Taxonomy (NCBI): domain Eukaryota; kingdom Metazoa; phylum Arthropoda; class Insecta; order Coleoptera; family Curculionidae; genus Listronotus; species Listronotus oregonensis. The sequence goes on from JAHBCN010022704.1 coordinate 11,208, forward strand.
CAAATCAAGGCTTGAAGTCGAGGGATCATTGAGTAGATGAATTACCAGTTAGTAAAACACAAGTTTGTAAAATATACAACAAACATTTTTGTTTCTACACAGAATCTTCATCTTATCGATTTGTTATCTTTGTTTTTTTTTTAGAATTGCTTAGATTTGGTTAAGTCAAAATATTTACTCAAACACAAATAATATTTTTTAAAATAGTATCGCTTTTATTTGCAAAATACACATATCATACCTTTATAAGGAAAATTAATTCTAAGCCCATTAATGAAGCGTCGGGCCGGCGTAGCCAACTGTATTGTTAAAAAATATTTTATAACTGCCAGTGTTGTTGAAATTAAAGAACTATTTAACTTATTGAAAAATCATAGAGGGCCGCCATATTAAAATGGAGAGATCGTAACTGAAAAACAAAAGACGATCGGAGAAAAAAATTGGCGGTAAAATGATCGTCGTCAAAAAGTGTCCCAACAATGTCATAGTTTTAAACATGTCAAAATTAAAACAAATGAATCACAAGCAAAAATTCAAAATCAACACTTTTTACTTTTTCGCGTTCAATATTATTTCCAAAAGTGTGAATAAGAATATTTTCTAAAATGGGCGATTATCTTGCACATTGTTTGATTTCTTTTTACTTTTAAATTTACTTTCAATAACAACCTATTGTTTTATTATGTTTTAATTTATATTCATAAGGAATTGACATTTTGTTTACAGATAACGCTACTTTTATGAATTTCCATTTTTTTGTAGCTGGCGAAAAAACGTTAACTATGTACCAAAAAGCAATAAAAGTCAATGAGCATGTTCTTTAAAAATTTAGAAAAAATCAAAGCAATTTCAGATAAATAGCGTCGTAAAATTATGTACACGTATTTTCCAACCACACTGTATATATACAGGGTATTTATCAAGTAACCTAAAATATTTAAAAGGGTAATTCCTCAAGTGCTTCCATGTAAAAAGTGCATATTAACAATGTTAAAAAGCGTCCTTTCCAAAATACCGGTTTTTCTTCTGTTTTTGTAATTATCGGATACATGGGAATGTTTTTATTTTTTCAAACTTATAATGTTTACAATTTTTATTAGCTTTAACATGCTAATAATCATTGTTTATAAGGGTTATGTTCTTTAATAATTATTATTTTGAAACAAGTTATGTATTCTAAAACAAATTTATTATTTTCCTTTTTAAAAAAAATACGTTTTGGTCCATTTATTAAATAAAGATTTACACAGTGAAAATTATCAGTGGTGGTTAATATTTTTTAAAATAATATAAAAAAAAAGTAGTATTCAAACACTTATTTTGGAAAAAGGGAATTTTTCCCACATAATATGTTAATAGAACTTTTTTATGAAAACACTTGAAAAATCACCTTTTTAAATATTTTAAATTACCTAGGAAACATCCTATTTATGGTTTCTCTCATGCTTGAAAGCCTTAGCTGCTCCTTTTATTTTATATTTTTAAAGAAATTTAAAAAAAGTGTCAGCCGTTAACCCTGTTCTAATTAGATAATTATTCTGTATTGTCTATACCAAAGCCGCCAACAAAAAACTAAATAAAAATTTACACCATTGGTCTAAATTTTAAGTAATCATCGTAAGCCGACATTTACAAATGCTGTTTTTCTTTTATTTCTATTATTCTCATTTTGGTATGACCTCAGATTAAAAAGCAATATACAGATGGATTTGATGGACCATCAAGAACAATGTGCAACATAGATTCGTCTGTCACACTGCTTATTGCATTATTACCACCTCATGTATATGTTACAGGGATTTGTATTAAAATCGGTGTTCCGGGCTTCAAAACATTTTTTTTATATGGCGGTTTGATAAAATAACCTGTGATTAGGAAAAACCCAGTCTATTTTAGTATATTCTTTTTAAAATGATAGTGGGGGGGTGGTTTAGGTAAAACAAAGACAATAAGAATCTGAGTCCCCAAACCTTTTAAAAAAGGAATTTTTTTACTGATCAAAAGGTTCTTGTACAGGAATAGAATCAACAGTACAATGACAATTTTTTTTAAGGAAAAAAAATTGAATCCAG
>JAHBCN010022705.1:0-13187 GCA_019359885.1 Listronotus oregonensis
TGTACATAAAATATTTTAAAAAAGTATAACGTAAAAATATGTGTTGTAAAGAAAAATAATTTTATTGGTTGGTAAAGGAAAAAAATTGACTCCTTTAAGAAAAATTAGTTTCTTTGAAATAAAACCCCCTTAAGAATTTGATTATAGTTTTGAAAAAATTTTTGTGACTTGGATTTTCAGAAGTCTAGGTTTATTACTGATTCAAAAATTAACTGTTAATAATTTGAGGATTTCAAATTTCCCTTTTTGGTATATTAAACATTTGTGGTAAACTTAAAATATTAGTTAAATTGTAATAATTGAAAAAATATTTCAGGGGGGATTTAATTTATTTAACTTTCTTTTCATGTTGTTTTACATGATTTTCATGATTATCTACATATACTTTATTTTTTTTTTAAACAACTGGCTATAGATTATGTTTTTTAACTACTGGACCATACTATAATTAATTTTGTGTTGACGTCTTCATTATATTTCCCTATACAACCGTTTATAATCCACTTTATTTGCATTCATTAATTAAAATAAAATATTAAATTTACAAATCTCATGCAAATTTTCTCTCCATGCAGTAAACTTCTAGTGCCATTTCGCTTAGAACTTTTATTCGAAATAAATTAAATTTGTTTGAGGTGGGGTTCTCTAAAAATAGTCCACTAGACCAACCCTTATAATCTGTGTTATGTAGAACAAGAAGAAAAATTAAATTTTATTAACAAGTCACATTTTGCGACGTTTATTTTGTATATATTTTTAATAAAAGAAAAAGGGCTATAACATTTTTATTTTATTTGTTTTTTATTTTTGCTATTTCCTAACATCATGTTTTAAATTTTATTAAAGGGACTGTTCTGGGGACTCTAGCGAAGGATCTCAGCGAGTTTCCATATGAAATCTGTACTGGCGTCGTTGTTGACATTAGGGCCTTTAATATGTTGCTGGTTGTTAGAAATAATATTGGCCAATTATTATACTACTTATTTATTTCTGCAAACTTTAAAATTGTTTTTGTACAAAACTGCCATAGACATTTAATTAAAAACCAAAGCGACATGGAAGTTAATATTTAGTATTTCTTTTTTATCTTTGTGACAGCTCACGAAGGATTTTTCATATACATATATAATATATGCTAGACATATACATATACATATATGCTCCTAAGTAACAGAGTACCGTGAGTGCCGGGTTTTCCGATGTTTAACCCATCTTTTTCCCCAGTTCCGTCAACGCTGTCCAAGCACTGAAACATGCAAATATTGCATTTCACAGCACCTTTTAGACAACGCGGTAGTGCCACCACGGACAATATTTTAAATAACTACTACCTAAATATGTCTCCCCGTCGGGGAATCGAACCCGGATCGCTGGCATGGCGAGCCGAGGCTCTGACCACTACGCTACCTTTTTTTATAATTTTGCAACCAAGCATAAGCCAAAAAACTAAAATGTAAAAAATTAAGGATGGTTTTTTAAGGCTATTTTTCAAGGTCACCAACCAAGAAACTTACATACTGTCACTTAGTATTTAACTATAACCAAGAAAGTTTAAAGGTGTATGGAAGCCCAACGCTATGGCCCATTCGATCAAAAAATGTCCAGCCCAGTATGAAAGTAACTGTCAGAGTTGGCCCCGCCGATTCTGCGCAATAACAAAATTCCACGAAATAATTTAATGTTTGTTTACTTACACACTGATAAATCAGTGTGAAGTTAGCCAACACATTATAATTTATGAGAGCCGAGACCGTTTTTGGATTGATCAAAACCTTCTTATTTAGTGATTAGTGTTATTAAATTGACTAATTTTGTGTTTATTGTTTGTTACTTATAATATCGTAAAAAATACTAGATATATTGTGTTGAAAGTAAGGCAATCTTTTAACTTTAGGTAATATTTTATATTTAAATTAGGGTTTGTAAAAAGTTGGTAAGTTTTTAAAAATTATAATTTAAAAAAAAAAAATTTTAGGAAAATTATGAAAAAAGTGGCAATCTTAATTCTTTTAGATGATTTCCAAATGTTTGTGTATTTCTGTGGATTATTAAAAAGAAATAAGGTTTACATTTAGGTACTTTTATTTTATTTAATAATTTAGTACACTCTTTTAAAGGATCAAAATTATTGGTTACTGGGCAGACCAGGCAAATTTTAATATATACAGGTCCCTCTAATTGAATAAAAGTAAATTTTAGGTACGGTTTTGGGCTGATTACAAATCTAAAAAATTCGGCAAGTTTCGTTTTTCGAGATATTCAATCATCAAAATTGAAAATCAAACTAACCTTATTTACACTATTCTCCTTCTTTTTGCACAAAATTCTTGATTTTTACACTAAATTGGCACATAATTTATATACTTATTTTAGTTTAAAATAATTATATTTTATTTTAATTAGTATATTTGAATAAATAAAGTTTCACAAACACCTTTTAAAAACTTTTCTTTATGTTTATTTTACACCTTTTTACACTTTTATTTTTTAAGCAAATATGGCTGCTGCCTTTGAACTTTAAAAGTTCCAATTTAATGAAAAAAGATGTAAAATAAATAAAAATACAAGGTTTTAAAAGGTTTTATAAAATATCGTGTGCCACTTTAGTGTAAAAATCAGAATTGTGTACAAAAAGAAGGGAGAATATAGTGAAAATAAGGTTAGTTTAATTTTCAACTTTGATGATGAAGATCTCGGAAACAAAACGTCACCGAAAAGATATTTTTTCAGATTTGTAATCAGCGCCCCAAAAAACCCCTGTATACCAAATTTGATCAAAATCGGAGAGGAGGCAACTTTCGAGACAATACCATTTGTTTAAAAATAAATTAGATTTTTGGTTTCTTAATCTTGCATTAACAACTTTTTAAGCTCAACATACTGTACACACATAATATTTAACGGATACTGTTACAATGGATACTCAGGTACCAAAGGTTACTAAACATTTTTAACCACTGTTATTCTGTCTCATGAATGTTTGTTATTGTGAAAAGTATATGCCTAAAAAGCAGTTATAAAAATTTTCACTTTTTAATGTACAACCAGAATCTTGATTAGATTAAACTCATTTACACTATCTTGCCCTTCTTTTATCACAAAATTGGTGAATACTTTATCATACAATGTTTGAAATTTATTTTAAAAAATCGTGTTTTTATTTATTTACAAGATTTTTGGTAAAAATACAAAACTTCCAAAAATATCGACATTTAAATAGAAGGCAGTAAAGTGGCGCCATCTATTCTTTCCATATTATATCAGATGATATAAAATCTAATATTACCCAATAATTTTAAATATTCTATAGTAGTATCCTTTAATAACCAACAATTTTTTGCAAAAAATAAAAAAAAAAACAGTGAATGTTGGAATTTGACATTTGATGTGTCAATTTTATAGATAGTAACAAAGAATTATGGAAATCCGGCCCTGACCTACTATTCATTGCGCAAATTCCGCGGGGCCAACCCCCCTATTCCCGCTGCCCTGCACGCCTGGACAATTTTGTTCTACAGTATTGGGCTTCCATACACCTTTAAACTTCCTTGACTATAACCCATACCAATAACATGAATGTGCGACGAGTGGAACATATTTAATAATAATATTGAATTTCTATGTAGGTAGGCACAAAGTGTATTCTGGCCATTCCGATAAAAGTCACTAAAATTAAAATAAAAATAGCTCATTCTGGTATGTAAAACCTAGAGTTTTTTATTTTTCATTTAAAAGTATATATAATTCAATCTTCATTACTATTTTCTTCTATAGTTGTAATGATTGTAGAAGTGTCAGCAGTGTAATGGTATCAGCAGTCCTAATGATATTTGATTGGTAACAATCTACAGTTCTATTTCCAATCTACAGTTCTATTTCAACCGAAAGTTCTTGTTGGGTACTCGTCAAAAATCTTCATATAATAGAACCGCTTTGATCCTGGTCTTGGGGTACAGAGAATGAGTATGCTTAGCCCTATTGACCTCTATGAACTAGCAGATCGCCTGAAACAAAATAAAGAAAAAATCCCCAAAAATCAAAATACTTTTCTATGTTTCGATGGCAAGTTCACCACCCTTTTTAAGATAAAATTAACGTAAGAAATGATTTCAGAATTTCTTACGTTTTTATTTTAAAATATAGTAATTTTAATTTTAATTATTATTTAATATTTGGTTTAATTTTTATATATTTTGTTTTAAAAAAGTGGTAGACTTGCTATCGAAACATAGGTAAGTATTTATATATTTTTTTGCCAAATACGAACCAAATATGGAAAACTATATGAGCATAAAAAAATTTACCTATGATTGAAAATAGAACTGTAGACTGTAAACAATCAAATATTATTAGGCCTCCTGAAATATACACTTTATTTGATGATACTAATGTAACTACAACCTTTACAATTATAAAAGAAAATAGTGACGAACATTGAAATATATATATTTTTAAATAAAAAATAAAAATCTTTAGGTTTTATATATCATAATAGACTATTTTTTTTTAAATTTTAGAGTCCTTATTGAATGGCCAGAATACACTATGTGTCTACCTACACACAGAAATCTAATATTATTATTATTAAATATGTATTACCCGTCGCACATTCATGTTATTTGTATCAGTTATAGTTGAATACTTAGTGAGTATACGTAAATTTTTTGGTTGGTGTACCTCGAGAACTATCCTTAAAAACCCACCCTTAATTTTTTACATTTCGGTTTCCCGGCTTATAATTGGTTGAAAAATTATGAAAAAAAAGAAATGAAATACTAAATATTAGCTTCCATGTTGCTTTATTTTAACTCAAATACCTATCACAGTTTCGTAGAAAAACAATTTTGAAGTTAGGGGTTGCAACCCCTTATTTAAAAAAAAAACAAATAAAAAAGTATGATAATTGGCCAAATATTATTTTTAACCAGCAACATAATAAAGGCACTAATGTCAACAACCACACTAGTGCAGATTTCATATGAAAACTCGGTGAGACCCTTTCAGAATTGGCACCAACTATATTTCTTCTTTAAATTAACTTTTCCCTGCTGTGATTACTTCCATCTATATTTTTGCTGGCGATAATACACTTCATTCTAATATTAAGGTTTTCAAGTAATTTTCTAAGCCTAATTTGGAAAAACAAGCGCGGGGTATGCATATATCAGATCGGTGTATACCAAATAGTGTTCCCTTGCCTTGTGAATTGGGTGTACCATAACTCTTGCAAGACAGCTTTCTGTTTATGGAGTGCCACTCATCCCTTTACAGTTCATCAAAAGAGGCCCCAAACTTTACAGAGTGTTTCTTTCTTCATCCCCAGTATTTAGACCTGCTGTGAGCAGAGGTTTTTTTCTTTCTCTTTAAACCTCCAACCTTTAAGTTTGGGGTTAATAAACTACCACTTACTCCACTTAAGAACCCACGGTGCGTTAGTACTTAAGCTTTAAAACTTCGCATACTCTCCCAAGATAGGAAAAAAGTAGAAATAAATAAATCATACTTGAATATCTTCTCTTATATACATCATCATCAAGCCCAATTGCGTCCACATAAGCCTCTCGTAATCTGTTCCACTCACAGCGGCACTGCTGGTCCATCGATTATCTGTCATCCTTGCGATTTGTCCATCCCAGTTCCATTTAATGTAGTAATTCTTCTTATGGCATCCGCAACACCATACCTTCTCCTTACTTCATTGTTTGGGACTCGATCCCTAAGACAGACGCCCAACATTGACCTCTCCATAGCACATTCTTATATACATATACGCTTAAATAAATTGTATTGGAATTTTCTTTATGAAATGGCGTTGAATTTCTGCATATTTAACCTTAAATTGATAAAGATAATACCTATCAAGCTTGACTGTCTTTTTAGGGTGCAGTCAGACATAGCTTCTTCTTATAGTGCATCTTCCATCGGAGGTTTGCTATCATCTCAGAAATCCGTTGAACTACAGTTAAACATTGCTACAATTTAAATCAATCCCTTAGGTTCTTTAGCCTGGATACACGGCGTCTGCCAATGTTCTGCTTTCCACAAATCTTTCAATGGACTATCAGTTGGAGAAGCGTGTATTTCTGTCCTCTCATTATATGACCCAGAGATTGAAGTTTTTTTTTATTGTGTTAATGATTTCGTATTTCTTTTGCATCCGGTTCAGCACTTCGGCATTAGTAATTCTATTGGTCCAGGAAATACGCCACATTCTACTGTAGCACCACATTTCGAAGGCTTGTAGTTTATCCGTGTGGTTTTTCCTAAGTGTCCATGCTTCAACTCCATACAAAAGCTTGGAATAAACGCAACAATGCAGCATCCTCATCCTAAGTTCCATGTTAATAACCCAACTCGTAAATAAATTTTCCATTTTTATAAATGTTGACCTGGTTATCTTTATCCTCGTTTTTTTTTCTTGTTTGGTCATCCGATTGTTCTAGCCAAGTTCCTAGATATTTATATGTCGGCATTTCTATCGTGGTGTTTGCCACCGCCAGGTTCACATGATTCAGATCTTCTGGGAATTTAGTACTACCGTTACTTGGTTTTCTTAAACTTAATTTTTAGTCAGTATTTATTACATCGATCATTAATTTTTTTAACGGTGTTGTGTGTTTTCAAGATTGCTCGTTAACAAGATGGTGTCATCAGCTTACCTCATATCAGACACAGCGGATGTAATCATTTTCATAAAACAGTACGTATATCATTTTTTGAAAGGTTCATATGTTTAATTTATTACAATGTGCACAGTATCCGTTACAATTCATTTTTATTTGTATCTATTTTTAAAATTTTGCAACTTTTTCCAAAATTATATAATGCTCTGTAACTGTAAAATAATAAGGATAATTTTAGTGAAACGCCGCGAAATGCCGTTGGGGTAAATTTTCCTGTGGTTTTGTGTTTAGTAAATCTGCTGTAAGTATTAAATACTGTAACTAAATTATATTTTAAATAAACAACATATATAATATATTATTATTAATATTAATATTCACAAAGCTAAATTAGATAATATATTAGAGCTAAAATAAATGTGAGTTAAAATGTATGGCATTAATATTGTAATAACATAATATCACCAATTTATTAAAACTCACTTAGCATTATTGCAATGGATTCAAATATTTAGGTAAATAAATTAAAGTACTTATAGTAAAAATGCAGGTATTATTTATAAATTTAATTATAAAATATTTTAAACTAAATAATATACTAAAATTAACAGGAAAATTACTAATTAATTATACAGTAATACCTTTTAACTCTTTATTAAATTATTTTCAGGTATTTTACGTTAATAATTAAAACCTTAATTATAAATTTAACAATATATATATACATATATTTTATTCCATTAACAATCTTTTCGTGGTTCTTTGAGGCCCTAATAAATTATTTATAACGATATTTTAGGCTCAAACCTTAAAGTCGATGTCGTTAAAACCCTTCTTATTTATAAGTACTTTTAAAGGGACTTAGAAAACAGTGTATAACTTATATACAAAATTTAATGCTTATTTACCAAACGTTCAATGAAGATTTTAAGCATTAAAGCATAAAGAATATAAAGATCCCAAGCAATAAAAGTTTTAGGATATTAAATTAACAAAGTTCCAAATAATTTATTTTGTTATTACAACTTCTAAACTTTTTAAACCATAATTACGGGGCTTATTTAATTTAGTTCGAGTATAACTTGTTAAGGGGACAGCTATTTTTTTGGGATTGTTAATTTATGAGTATTATTAACGTATACAAAATTATTCATTTATAGCCCTTATTAATGCATAATTTTCTTATTATAAAAGATTTTGGTATTAGTTATACACAAAACAATAATTGAGACTCTCGGGAGTGTTTCAGCAAAAGCCATTTTTTTTTAATAAAAAATGAAATCCTTAAATATACCTGTTATTTAATATGGTTTTATTATCAGAGTTGTATGATAAACGTAATTTTTTAAACTTCAGCACCACAAGTAGTGCCGATATACTCTGTTACCGGCTAAATTAGAACTGAAACCCAGTAGGTGCAAATTAGTGTTTGAATGCTTTGTGTATTGACGACTTCTAAATGAGACACCACGAATTTAATAAATATACAGTTTATTTACATTGCATTTACAGTCTACTACACTACAATTATTTCGATGTGTAAATTGGGCGTATTATTAACAATTTTAAAACTTAAAATGTATCCCTTTGACAAATAATTGATTTAAAATTTTATTTACTCATACTAAATCATAGAAGAAAGAAAAAGGTTTTTAATTTACTTTTACCAGAATCGCCCTAATTAATTGTCAAGAGGTTGAAAGAGATTTAAACATAACTTATTATCTTAAGACAATAGTATCGGTTCACAATTTATCAAAGCTTACTTTTACAAAAAATATGTGAAAAAAGTTAAAAGTTTTACTAAAAAAATGACAAAAATTTGCTTTAAATCAGCAAGAAATTTAGTTCACTGACTTTTAAAATCGAAATGTCTTACGAAGTTTATGAAACGCGAATTTATTTACGTTACGACACGATTGGGAATGTTTTTATCACTATAAAGTTAGAAAAGTTAAAATCAAATTTAGAAGTCATTTACCGTTTTGAGGACACCCGGTATTAATTCTTGACTTAGTATCTCAACAATTAGGTCAAACATTACCATTACTTTCTGCTAATTTTCGAAAAACTACCATTCACTAATAACTTTTCCTTTTAATTCACTGATCGCCCTTTCCTTTATAACACTTTCACTGGAAGGCCCGTCCTGTCTTTTTCTTTTAATCACTTTACTTTACTTTTAAACCTTACTTATGTGTCAAAATAAATTTGGCAGAGATATAATTAAACAATTTATAACTTTATTTGGTTACAGAAAAAAAGAATGCAGTAATTCACACTGCCATGAGGATCTGGTATTCTCATCGAGGAATTTAATAGAATATTTTGGTAAAACGCCCGAAATACAAGTACAATTTTTTAAAACCAGTTTTACAAAAATTTTTAAAAAAGTTTTATTAAGAAAAAAAATTTCCCCGGAAATTTTTGGGAGAGAATTTCAGACACTGTTTATTTGACGAAGCCAGAAATCTTACTGAATTGAAATTTGTTGGCGCCTTTTCATGTATGAGACCCGCCGTATTACTTACGATGCGACTCGTTTTCTTGCGGGCGAAATTTCGAGACCTTATTGGATGCGTCCACCTGACAAAACCCCCTTTTGGGGGAAAAGGGGGCGATTGTTAGCGTTTAGCGAGGGGGGGTTTTTTCTTTGGTTTCTTTTTTTTGTTGTCTATTTTGATGTGTGAAATTTAATAAAGCGCTGTTGTTACGTTTATTTAGGAGATTTACTGTTTACTTTTTGGATTTTAAATATTTTATTAAATTTTGGAAGAAAAGTTATCTGACTTTGGGCTATTAAGCAATAGCTTCCAAGTTGCAAAAAAGGTCGTAGATAAATAAATTTGCTAATATTCCACCTGATCAAAAAAATGTTAATTTATTTTAAATAGTAGGAAAAATAAAAATAAAAAATTTTTTTAAATATTATTTTTTTTCCCAAAATTTTAAATATTTTTTAAAAATTTTGGGAAATTTCCCCTTATATAATCCTGTAAATAGAAAAAAAAATTTAAACATTTGTCGGGTTAAATTTTTTTTAAAACCAAAGCTTTTTCCCCAATAAAAAATTATATATATATATATATATATATATATATATATATATATATATATATATATATATATATATATATATATATAAAATAAAAATTTTTTTAATATTTTTTTTTTTTAATTAAATAAAAAAAAATAAAAAATTTTTTAAAAACTTATTAAAAGGGGGGAAACGAATTAAAAAAGTGTCCAGCTGTAAGCAGTAAATAGGGGCGTTAGCATGGCAAAGGGTATGTTATGAAAATAGGGGTTTTTTGAAAAATTTAAAATTTTGCCTAGTTAGGCAATTAAGTAAATATAACCTAAAATAAATAACTCCTTTCAAAAAACGTGGAAGTTGGTAAATAGTGTGAAAGTTTTTTTAAAAAATTTTTTTTTAAACAATCATTGTAAAAAAAATTTTTTCTAGTAAACGAAAATTAAAAAGATAAAAAAATTGTTTTTTTTTTTTTGGAAAAATAAATGATTATTTATATTTATAAAAGGGGAAAAAATTATTTCACCTTGTTCATTTCTCTATTCTTTTTAAATTAATTTTTCCCCCTTTTTTTTAATTTATCCTGTTTCTGCACCCCCCTTTATGCGTTAAATTCTGGCGGACATTTTTTTTTTTTTAAGGATAGTTCCCCTTTTTTTCCCCATTTTCATCAATCCCCCCTTTGCATCCACTGCAGGATATAGGCCCCCCCCATTTCTCCCACTTCCTCTTTTGACGCTCGGGGGCCAATTTGTGGTTATTCTTTTTATACCTCCCTTCCCCCGCTGGGGGTTTTTTTCTCTTGTGGGTTTTTTGGGCCCCACTTTAAAAGGTAAACCCAAAACCCTTTTTTGGGGCACGGTTTTTTTTCTTTCCCCCCAAACCCCGGGGGGAAATGAACACCAAACATCGATCTTTCCATCTTGCGTTGTGTTATCCTAAGCTTCTTACAGTTGTATTTAAAGTTAATTTTTGGGCCCCCTGGGGCAAAACCCGGGAAAATGCACGCTAAAAAATTTTTTTTTAGACAAATTTGGGGGTTTCTTCCCAAACACCCCCCAAATCTGCCATAATCGAAAGATAATTCTTTTTTTAATTCCTTTTTGGTTGTCTCTTGAGATTCGTACTTGCCCCAAAAAGTGTACTTTTCCACCAAACCCCCACAGTTACCAATAAAAATATTTTTACTGGGGCCCGATTCGTCAAAAATTTCGTTTTTTTTTTTTTTTGACCCCCCAAAAATTTCCCTAAAGATCCCTTAAAATTTTTCCCCCTATTTTTAGGTTTTTAGAAAACAAAGCTATACCTTTTTCAAAACGCAGATTTGTTGGGGTTTTTTTCCATCTATTTTAAAACCCCCTTTCCCCCCCCCTTTTTTTGAAGGTATTTCCAAAAAGGTAAAAAACAGTTTGGGGGACATAGTGCACCTTTCGTACTCCCCCATTCTTTGGGGTTTTTTGTTTTTGCAGTTTTTCCACCAAGGTTTTTTTAGGGGCAAAATCAAGCTTTTGGGGTTAAAACCCCCAAACGGTGTAAAAAACCCTTTTGGGGAAATTTCCTTTTTCCCTTTTCCCTCCTTATTATGTTTTAGGGGAAATTTTCAAAAAAAAATTTTAAAATAACCTTAATTGAAAAAGAGTTTTTTATAGCCATTATCAACATTAAAATTATAAACCCTTTGGGCCTTGTTTTTAAAAAAATTAAAACCAAAAAAAACCAAAAAAAAACCTCAGGAAGACCCCAGGAAATAAAAGTTTTAAAAGCTACTGACAAACTAACCCTGTAAATAATTCTTTTTTTTTAACTTAATTTTAAAACTTTTTAAACCAAAACCACAAGACAAATTTAATTTGGTTCGGGTATAACTTCTAAATGGAGCAAAAAGCTTGTCTTTATTAGGCTAAAATTTGCATAGGACGTTAAATTTGAGTTATTGTGTGTTTATGAAATTACTTTTAATATTTGTTTTCCAGTTTTTTAATTGACGAGATTAAAAGAGGTCTTTAGAATAGTAAATATTCTAAACCGGAAGGCAAATGTTTATGTAATAAGTAACAATAAATCTCAATCACTAAATAAAAAACAATACTGAAAGTGTTTATAGCAGCTATTGTTGACACTAAAACTATGAATCTTAAGTTGGAGCGTGGAATTTAATATTGGGTGACAACGAAATCACTACCAAGCCTTTTATTTTCTTGAATGAAAACATATTTTTTTTCAGATTTTAGGATAATATATTGTGTCATCACAGGCCGACTTTGAATATAATATCATCTGCCTATCATTTGGATTTTAACCGGAAGTGTCCTGAATCTTAATATTTTAAATAAAACACCCTGTACATTTTTTAACATTCAAATTGTGCAAACTATTCCTGATATTAAACCTACATAACCTATTTTTGCTGGTTTTTAAGAAAATGGCGATTAAAAATGTTTAAACGACTACAAGTTATGTATTTATATGAAAAAACAAATGAATAGTATAAAAATTTAAAACGTGTAATTTAATTTGTGTTGAAGACTCCATCTGCTGGGCTCATACTAATACCAGTTCCTGCATTACCGAAAGTGCTGCAAAACTTGACTTTTCCAATAATATTACTTTAAAAATTTAAATAGCATTAAATTTAAATTAGGCATGGCTTTTCAAACGTTTTTGTTTATGGGAATCTAATGGGAATGGATGTGTAACCATTTGTTTTTTCACACATTTTCAAATGCCAATTTGTCGAAAACCAACAACGATAGGCATAGCATATATACAGGTTTTATATTAGGAATGGACTGTGGATTTTGAATTTTACAAAATATTCAGAGTATTTCATTTAAAATATACAGACACTTCCTTTTAAACAGGATGTAATAAGCCAATGTTATTATGTCCAAAACTGACATTTAATAACACAATATATTATCACAATATTAAAAAGCGTTGTTTCAATTCAAAAAAACAAAAGGCTTATTAGTGATTTTGCTGCCATCCGCTATATGTATAGGGTTATTCCTCATAATTTGGCATGCTCTTAAGGTATTATTTAAGGAATAAGTAGCATCTATTCGCTGACTCCTCCTCCTCCCAGGTGTCACATTATAAACCACCTCCCTATCAATCACATTCTAACCACCTGCTCTGATGTATCATATTCTAACCACTTTATCCCCTCTTTTATTTACTGAGAATAAAAACATGTGTAAAGCAAAATTATGTCTCAGTTTAAAATTTATATAGTGCACAATATGCTCAAAGCATCCAGAAAAAGATTCAATAAAGTGAGTGTCCAATATGTCTGGAAATTATTAAAACAAAACCAACCAAAACAAATAAATGTAATCATCTTTTTTTCTTTAAAATGTGTTGGAATTGGTCTACAAAGAAAGAGACATGTCCAATTTGTAGAATTTTAAATGATCAACTCATAATTTGTGAAACAGGTAAAATTATTAAGTTGGAAGATTTAGAAGTTGGTGAAGATGAAGATAGTTTGTAGGCAAAACTTTTCGAAATTTTTATTTATTTAATAATCA
>JAHBCN010022706.1:0-13159 GCA_019359885.1 Listronotus oregonensis
AAGAGCAGTAGAGACACATAGTTCTTGTACCTAGAAATTCTACTACAGTCAAATTATACTTCTACGGAACAAAAGTTCATCGAACATTGATACTATTGTCCTTATTAATTTTTGTTATTTATGCAAAGTTTTATAGAAACTATTTATCTTTAAGTGACCTTATTTTATTATTTGCAGCTATTTTTACCACAAAACCAATTTTAGAATCACAAGCTAAGAGTATGAGAATAGCCATCATGTCATTACTTACTTTATCATTTTTGTTACTTGCGTTTTGGTCATCAAATCTTACAACTGATCTAACAACTCCAAAAGTTCAAATACCCATAGAAACTTTAAAAGAATTTACAGAAACTCATTATCAATTAAAAGCTTTTCCAAATTTTGTTGAAATGTGTAAAGGGTCTTTAAAAAAGGATATTTTGCTACCTCTTTTAACTCAGTTCAATACAGATGGAATGGTCGATGGATTTTCATTAGAAAGAGAAGTAAATTCATGCAACAATAATGCTGTATTGACAAAACGTTCAGCAGCTATAGAATTACAAAAGCAAAAGTTTCTTAAGACGTCTAAAATATGTTATTTCACTTTAAAGGAAATATTTTTTCCATTATGGAATACGTATATTGTGTCCTTTGGATCACCTTTTCTTAACAGAATAGACGAGGTATTGGGTCGAATCTATGAAAGCGGTTTAAATCAGTATTTTGTAATTAATGAAACAATACATTTCAGACAGAAAGATTTTAATACAAAACGTTTTCAAACAATAACATTGAACATAATTAGTGCTCCATTTGTTGACTTGATTGTTGGACAGGCCATAGCGTTCATAGTATTTTTAGTTGAAATTGTGTATTTTAACGTAAAATCTAAGAGAATAGGCCGGTTTACACTTACGCTCCAAACCGACGCTTCTGGCGTGCCACTCCGATGCGTCACTCCGGAGCGGCGCGCTAGGAGCACTGACCTTCATATGGAGAGGAAAAGGGTATTGCATGCGCGGTTCAAAAGTTAGATTTTATGGGCGAAAAAATGTGTCTGTGCGCCGTGGCTGTAGTCATCACTTAAGGTATTCGCCCATTAGAGCGACGCGGCGCGGCGCAATGCGATGCGACGCGTCTATTAGATGGTCGGGCATCAATTTGATTACATGTTAAGTATCCCTGATACATTATCGCGTCGCCCAGATGGGCGGCTAATTTAATTACATGTAAAGAATGCCTGATGCATTTAATAACGTCGCGTCGCGTCACGCTAGTGGGCGAGAACCTTTAGGGTCTTAAATCATGCGCAAAGCGGACTAGCAGATCGCCGGCCAGTTCCGTACTTTGTCAATTTGACGCGGTTTTGCTAATATTTCGCCTTGTTTGGAATTTGACCGCTTGTGTGAGATTTTTTCAGTTTTTGGACTGACCGATTCAGTGATTTGTAATAGAATTTCTATATAATTATAGATTCTAAAGAAGTTTTACTGTTTTATTGACTTTTTTGTGTTTTATTAGACTAAAGTAGTTGTGTATTTTTTATTTAAAAAACCAAAGTTAGGAGCTTATTTACTGGTATTTGTAATAGTATAAACATATTAAATCTAGAGTAATATTTTATTTTGTATAT
This sequence comes from Listronotus oregonensis, assembly GCA_019359885.1. Taxonomy (NCBI): domain Eukaryota; kingdom Metazoa; phylum Arthropoda; class Insecta; order Coleoptera; family Curculionidae; genus Listronotus; species Listronotus oregonensis. The sequence continues at coordinate 1,619 of JAHBCN010022706.1, forward strand.
CATGTCAAACATACCAGAATTGTTTTTAGTTATTTTATTGACCAAATTAACTTATCTAAAAAAATATTTTAAAACCATCACTTATGTTAAATAAATGTACTCCTATAAACTCTTAAGTTTTAATTTCCTTGTTTAGGTCAGAATTATTAATGTTCCGCATAGTTTTTCCAAGAAACAACTTGAGAATGACACTTAAACAAAATATATATTACTGGTTTTTTAAACCAGTGAAACACAGTGGTTTGGTTAGGTGTTGTTCTTAAACGAAAATATAAAAAACATATTATTCATTATCAGTTTCTTAAATTCCTTTTGCTCTTTTAAATGTTACAGCTATGGAAAGCCAAGAATTTTGATACTGGTTCACAACTGATGCGTTATAGTTAGTAATAATAAAAAATGGGAATGCGACTAAACATGACTTTTGTGCTTATCTAAGAATAAACCTTTTGTTTCATCAATACGTATTTTTGTAAATTAAAAAAATCTGAACAAAAAATGTATTGCATTAATCTAAAAAGTCAGTAACCATGGTTACAACATAAAACTATACCCTTGAGCATATACCTACTAGAGGCACGTACCCTTGCCGCTTGAAAAGCGAACATTTGTACAAAAAAGAAAAAATAGCGGCATAACCTTGCTCTCCCTCCAACCTGCTCATTGGTCGGTGAAAGGAATATATATACCCCACTCTGCGGCAATCGGCACGTTGGAGTCACGGAGAAAGGTTATACTATGTTTCTTTTTTCTCTATCGCACTGCCAAACGGCAAGGCTGCCTCTAGTAAATATATGCTCGTTTTGTATAAATACATTTAAGATGTTTACAATACATTTTCTCGCCATCGAATACATAAGTCTAAGCAGTAAAAGTTAACGTTATTTGTACCAACATTTTTTTTACCCTTCTGTCTATAAGATTGTTCCAATCTCGCAAAAAACCGTTTATTGTACGGTCATAATGCAAGTCCAGTCAAATACTTATTACACCCTTTACTGATCCCCAACCAAAGCAAAACCCTTTTAATATACAAAAAGCGTTCAAACTTCGTCGTTGTTGAACTGACATAGAACCGTGTAATGTCGACAGCTACGCGTTTAATTGATTCTAAGTCCGGCACTGGTCCTGCTTTTTAAATACGCATGCTAAATGACACTATGATTTGTTTAGTGCGCGCTAGCATAAACTTGCCATAAATGCGATTAGCCATTATATATCTAAAGTTCGGTTATCTATGCCTAGGAGCGTGATAGACAAAAAGAGCAACATATCTCGACTGCACACCGGGAGCAAAAAAAACTCCGTGCAATACAATATTTAAAGGTTTTGGAGCGGGCGCGTGGAGTTTCCGCCTTGATGGAAACTAAAGGGACCTCCCTCTGTGGATAACCAGTGAGTCAATGGGATACTTTAAAGTGAGTGGAAAAAAAACTTTCGGTTGTATAGGCTGTATATAATATGTGAAAAATAAAAAAACGCAAAAAGGTGGGTTAGTGAGTGGAGATTGAAACAAGAACGCTTTGGTCATATGTCTCTACGAGGAAACTTGGAGAAAATAAACCAGAAGATTACAAAACTACTTAAGAACGGACGTTTTAGATTATTTTAAATTTAGTTGCTCTTATATCACAAAAAAACAATTATGAGAACTAGCATAATGCAAAGAATGTGTGGCTATTACTCTCGGTTATTTAGCAACGGGACAATCACTTTAAGATCAGAAATTTTCATCTTGAATTTCAGCATTTGTCTTGTGTTCTATCATTTCAAAAACATGTCGAGCTATTTATACTGCCATAAAAAGTAATTATTTACAGGAAGTTTTGAAAAATAAACAATTACTTCTTTAAAAATTGCGTAATTCTAGGAAAAATACATAAATAACAATTGTAGTAAAATATTCGAATGCAATACTTATTAATTTTACAAATTTGTTTATTCATATTCAAAAAAAGATGCAATACAAATTAATTTATAAATAAAAATCACACAAAACTAAGCTCATCGACGCTTTACTACACTGTGCGAAAGAAAATTACAGGGAGCTTATAAAAACAAGCGGATTTTGCATAATAACAGATAGGCAGGCGTCACTAGGGGCACTAGCAAACCCCAAGGTAACGTTGAGGCTGACATGGGAATGTCAAAAAGAACTGAAAGTCCTGGAAGAACGTAACAGGGTAACTCTCTTGTGAGTACCAGGACATTCGGGAATAGAAGGAAGAAAAACCCAAATTGGAGATTTTTCAAACTTTTAAAAATTTATATCTCCAAACATATTAACTTTATCGTAAAAAGTCATAGAACCTTTTTATTTGTATTTTAATAAAGAATATAAAAAAAGTATTTAAAAAAATGTACTGATGGAAAATAACAATTCCTTGCAATTTTTTAAACAATTTCGGTTTAAACAATATGGCGCCAGGTGGCCCCCTGGCAACATGCATTTATATCATCAGTAGGGCAATTTAAAGAGGATCGTATAAAAAATTCAGGTGAAATAGTTTTCGGTACTCTTGCGCAGATTCGTCCAAGACTATTGGCAATGCTCTCCATTAAAATACAGTTGCCCGCTTTATACATTAACAGGAAATAATTTACCGCTACTAAATCCAGAACAGGAGAAAAGTAGCCTTTTAATGGAAATACCTTTATTTTTAGTATGCAGTATTTGTGCTCATAATATGTTTTAGTTTATGTTGTTAATATTTATTTAATAAAAGTTTATAGTTACTGCATTATCTGTCTAACTTTTTTTGTTACTAGCAAAGCCATAGATTTAAGAAGGTATACAAGTTGTTGTCTCCCTTTCAGGGCCATACTAACCATGGGCTGTTTGAGCTACAGCCCAAGGGCGCTGTAACTTAATGGGCGCCACGAACGTAAAGATGAGGAAAGTACATACAGCTATGTTCGTTTTGGACCACTTTCTTATGGGATTTAACATGGGGACGAAATCCTGCATTTTTAGTGCCATCCGGAGCCAACTTCACGTCGTTCCCTGGCACTTACTACTATCTCTACTATGGTTCTGGCGCTTACTACTATCTCTACTATGGTTCTGGCGCTTACTACTATGGCCTGTCTCCCTTCATAGGATCTTGCCTGGATCTTGATTCAATCACGCACAGAGTACGCCCATACTAATTGCTTTATTGATGCTAACTTCACCTGTCACATGTCATCTTAGTTTTGTAGAGTAATATCACCGCCATATTAAGTTATTAGCTGCTATTAATCTGACGTCATCAGGGCCCATTTTGGAAATAATTAAATACATCATTGAATTATTTTAAAAAAATCCACACCCAGCAGGATTCGAACCACCGTTCTATTGCTTCACAGCCCATTCCATTTCCATTTAACAGAGCTTTATTCTTTCTAATATATATTTACAATTTCAACTTAAAAACTACTTATATACAATGTACATGTATATCCTTGCACTCTTCCTTTTACCTTTTCAGGTCTTGGAAGAGAGAAGCCGGCCAGTTAGGAACTGGGCGGGGGCCGATGATGCCCGGGGGTAGCATAAAGTTGATTTGTGTTGTTTGTCTTTCAACTTTTACCGGTAGTGACCATACAAAAGTTATTACATTGCTTATTACCAAGGTTTAAAATTATTTGTTTATTTTAGTTATAATGATTATTTTGTAATTATTTTTCGTAGGAAAAAGCTTCCAAAAAACCTACTTGAATGACTCAGGTACTGTAGCGCGCAACCATGTTAGTTGCCATTACATTGTATGTACTGAATTCAATTTGGTTGAGTTTGTCTCCATCGGGGTAACTTACTACGGGATCTTCGCTTGTTTCGCGACGTAGATACATTCCTAGGGCTTGTGGGGTCAGTAGTGGATCTTCCCGCTGAATCCTACAGGGGATATCGCCCTCACTACTTCGCCGAACCCTTTGTCCTATTCCGGCTAGCTCTTTTGTCGGGAACTGGACTCCTTTAGGTGATCCCCGACGAAGATGGTTTAAATCCGAGTTAATGCTTCCCGAACCGGCAGTGCCGGGAAGTGCAGCTGCTCCTTGGACAGGCTCCAGAGCCTTACTATGTCCACTTGTGTTGGAATCCCGACTCTTGGTGGGAGTTCGCAACATTGTCCCTGTTTGGTCCTGATTTTGATGGACTAACCCGTGGGAACCCGCTCCGCGGTTTATTCCAGGATATTCCTGGATGCTTCCCCTTTCCAATGAACCCTAGTTTGTTATGGGTTATAGTGGGTTAGTCCCTTAAAACTTTATTAATAATATCCCTTGTAAAATTCCAAAAAAAAATAAACTTCTTCCCCTTTGATCCCGGATTTCTCCTGGAAACCCGCTAGAACCCGCTCTGCGGATTTCACAGGACGGTTCCCTAATTTATCCCCTTTAAGGAAAACCCAACCCGGTGGCGGGTTGTCGTGGGTTTCCCTTAGAAAAGCTTCCTGGAAGAATATGATGTAAAATTTCTATAAAAACGTCTATGTTCCTTTTATCCCAAATTTCTCCTGGAAACCCGCTAGAACCCGCTATGCGGATTTCACAGGATGGTTCCCTGATATGTCCCCTTTAATATAAACCCAACCCGGTGGCGGGTTGTGATGGGTTTCCCTCTGAAAATTAATAATGAAAATGAAAATTATTATTTCTCCCACTTTTATCCCGTTTTTTCACTGTGTAACCCACGGGAACCCCTGTTCTCGCGTGGGTCGTTTAATTCCTTAATAAGTCCCCTTAATAAAACCCTTTACTATATCGCGGGTTAATCCCGGTTTCCCGAGTTATCCCTCGTTGGAAACAAAAGCGCCTGCCAACGTAGTGCAATGTGGCGGCGACATTTTGTTTCGTTCCTGTAAATAAATAAACAAATCTCCACGTCCTGGGGAAACCAGACACAGGCCCGCCTGACGAATTCAAGGCGGCCAAATTGTCTGTTTCGTTCCTGTAAATACTAAACAAAACCTCTAAGTCCTGGGGAAACAAGACACAGGCCAGCCTGACGAATTCAAGGCGGCCAAATTGTCTGTTTCGTTCTGAAAATAATAATTAGGTACGACTTTCCAAGTTCCTTGAAAAAGAAACGGTCGGTATTCTTAAAAAAGAATAAATAAACAACAATAAAACTCCAGGTTTGGATCTCTTTATCCCAAAACCACTAAACACCACTATTCCTCGATAACTCCACAACAGAATTGCATAAAAAAACTTCTTCTTAATACTTCAAATTACTTAAAACAAGAATCTCTTAAACTTTCCCTAATTATTGATTTTCTTTCACCTGGGTTTAGCCTAAAAAGGCTGCTCCCGGTATCTATGAGATGTGGCTCACTAGGGGCCTACATCGACTCATCCAAAATCGCGAATTGCGCGGCCTTTTATGCGATTCTGTGTCACCACCCCACTTAGAGGGATAGTGGTGGTGTGTGTTTTGGGTTCCTTTATTAAGAACCCTATAAAAGTTACACACTACCACCTAAATCTAAACTAAATCTAGTAACACAGAACTTAACCTTCACAAATGACACTAAATCTAAATTCCTTAATCTAAAACTTGTTTTGATTTTCCACAATTTCCTAATATTTCTTTAAAATTTAAATTTACAAACTCTAATTCCTTTTAAAACAGATTATTCTCAAAATTTCAAAGTTTTCATTTAAATTTACAAACTACAATTCCTTTTAAAACTAATTATTCTCAAAATTTCAAAGTTTTCATCTTATTATTTTATTACATAATTTCTTGCTTACGAAAAATTCTTCCTTGCCTAACCTTTCAAATTTAACTGTTATCTTTAATTATCTGATATGTCTCCATTAATCCCATTTAATCTCTTATTATTTCTTTCAAAATTCCCTTATTCTTAATTTATTTGATAAGTCTCCATTACCTTACTTTATTTTCAGTCCTTTTACTGTTCCACCCCACTTTGACTAAACTTTCCCCATTTAATGAGCACATTACCTCTCCACCCCACTTAGGATATAAGTCATAAACACAAAAAAAATAATCTTTACACGAACTATTACTCTCCTGTCTAGTACCGCCAAGTTTCTAATGCCACCTTGGGTCTCATCTCCTCTACTAAACTTCCTCAAAAACTCCTGGTCTCCTACCAGTAAAACCCCTGGCTACCTGCCAGTAACATGTCACGACAGCCCTTCTTCCTGAAGGATCCTGCTGCCCTCCTGTGACTTTAAAAAAAACAACACTAAACAAAAATAACCTCAAAACCCGTGGCTTGTACTGCTTAATCCCGTACTAGACTTTAATACTTTCTACATCATCTCTACTACGCGACACTTATATCCTAGTGGCTAAAATTCATACTACTTCTGCTCTGGAGAATTTTCCTGTCTTAAGTACAAAACTAACTTCAATTAAAATATTCCTTTCTATAGCAAGGTCCCCGAAATTATAAATTATACAAACATTTTGATTATTCCCCTTATAAACACATTTTCCTTTTTACTTATTAAAACAAATTCCCTTTTTACTTCAAATTACTACGGCTCGGAAGAATTATCATGTTTACATCCTGACTTTTATCCTCAAAAATTTCCTAACTTGTTTTTACTTAAAAAAAAATACTGAAATGGCTTCTGTTCTGAAGCATGCTCTGAAAATTGCTAAAATCTAAATATTAATATCCCTAACTGATTTCCCTAACAAATTCCTAATTCCTAATGTTCCAACTATAATTTAATGTCCTGATTTGGGAGTGCAGCTTCTGCCGGGCCTACAGGAAAACTTAAAATCTAATATTTACAAATTCAGTCCTGAGTGGCCGAGGCAGCTTTCTGCCGGGCCTACTTACTAGGAAAATTAAAATCTAACATGTACAAAATCCTTAAAATTAACTTAAAACTACCCTTAAATTAAGCACTCTACGAGCGTCTTTTAATCACTCTATGAGCGTCTATTACGGTTACGGGACTTTTAGGCGTCTGTTTTAAAAGGCACTGTACTACTTCTTAAACCACCCCCGGGTCGGTTTAAGCACACTCCCGAGGGTTTTTCGAGTGTGTTGCCAATATGCTGGTTATTGGCATGACTTCGGTCGGTTGCTGTCAATAGGGTTGCGGGTCAGGCGGCTTCCTGGGTCTGGTTGATGCTGAATCCGGGTTTCTGGATCATGTCTCGCAGATGGCCCGGGTCCGGATCAGGTGGCGGGAACTGCCCGCTTGATCCGTGGTTGGATTCTGGCACAGGGTGGTTCGCCTGTGGGGTTGCTAGGGTCGTCTGGATCGTCCCCGGATCTTCTTTCGGTCTGGTGGATCCGGTGGGGCGGGTAGGTTTGGGCGCTACCTTTTTCGCCTCCCGATGCCATGGGTAGTATCTGGGGCTCTCTGGGGCTGTAGAAGCTGTGGGGTTCTTCAAGCGGTCCAGGGTCCTCCCAGAATGGTTTTGGAGAGACACCCATTTGTTGGCGGCGTCGTCGGTGGGTCCGGCTGGGTAAGCGGAACTCGTCGGAAAATTCTCGTGGAGGTGGGATTATCTCCTGAATCTCCGCTGTTTCCGGTATAGGATTTGGCAATATACGCCTTGGTATGCCGTCTGGGTCCAGAGTAGGTTTTGGCTCGGGCGGTCGAATGTACAACTTAGTAATTGTCCCTCCATAGGGGCTAATGGGTCATTCGATCGGCACTTCCTTCTACTGCTTCAATATCCATCCGTCAAGGTGGGTTCTCTGGTTGGTTCCCCTTGGTGTACATGGTATGCTTCACTAATTGGGTCATGTTCGTGTCCCATTCCTGTGATATCCGGGGTACTCCAGCGCTTCCTGAAGTTGTGTCCTCGACTTCTGGTGGAGGCCCCCTTGTCATTTTCGGTTTTTGACCCCTTTGCGTGGACGTCGTTTCTTATTTTCCACGGTCTCGGTGGTTTCCGGAGGTTCTAGCACTGCTACTTGGCTAGTACCTTTAAAGCCTCGCTTTCCCCCAGGTTTCCTGTCCTAATTTGTCAATGAGGTCTTTAAAATTTCGGAAACCTGGCGGTGGAGGAACCCTTCCTCCGGCTGTTCCTCCATATCTCTTTGCTTCTTCCTCCTGAACGTCTTCCTCGGGATTTCTTTTTGTCACCTTCGGATCTAGTATTTGTGTATTTGCGCATGTAGCCCTTGGAACGGCCAACCAGTTCTCCTTTCATCAACATCGCAATTTTATAAAAATAAACCTCTCCCGGGAAAGGTTTCTTGCTTTTTGTTCGGCTCTGTGCTTCTTCGTTCGCCGGTGGTTCTTCTACAACGGTTTAGGCTCAATACCCACCCCAGGTGGTCTGGTGCCACTTGTGGACAGCTTTCTATAATTTTGAACCTCCCCTCATAACATCTGGATTAGGACCAGGGCGCTCAAATCGTGGCCGACTATTTCCAACCTATTTCCTTGATTTGGGTACCGTTGGGGACCCTATTGTCTTGGTTTTGATTCCGTTAACTTGTGGAGGTCCTGATATCTCCTGGATTCTTTTTGGGCCCTCCTTATTCCACCAAATCGCTCCTCTGCCCCCATCATGGGTCCCAGTCTTCCCTTTGGGCGGCGGATCAGAGCATCCATTGTCTCGCAATGAAAAGATCTTAGAGGTCCCCGAATTTCTGGTTTAATCCTTTCAATTAATATCTGTACTAACTTTTTTTTCGGTGGCCTCTGGTAATAATCCCAACGCCTAACCCCCCATCCTTTCAAAGGAAGTTTTCCCGCCGTCTCCTGTTTCTTTGGTCCGCCCCCCTATAGCTCTGCTAGGGGGTCTTTTGGGTTTTTTATCGTCAAAGTTCCGGGCAATACCTTTTAAATTGCTTCCAGGTAATCCCTTCGTCCCTTTTAGATTAGCATTTTCTTTGCCGCTTGAACCGCAATTGTTTAAAGCCCACGCGGTGCCCATTGATTTCGGGATCCTGTTTTGTCCAATTTTGCTTTCGTTTGTAAAACCTTGGGATCCTCGGTGTCCTCTCCTGTAGTGTGGGTACTCAGGTCCTTTGCTGTAGCGCTGGGTCTCCATAGTTCTGGTGAACTGTGCTAAGAAGTTGCAATAAAGCCTTGGTTGTCTCTTTCTTTTTTGACACTTTTCTTGTGTTGTTGTTTGGATTCCCTTGTTCCTCTTCTTCAGAATCTTCTGAGGGGCTCTGGGAAAAATTATTCTTTTTCTGATTTTCTTATATTGTTCTTTTCTGGGGCAATGTTCATTTGATACCCACATTTCTAATTGGGTCATTTAACCTCATATTCCGATATTTTCCCTTTTCTCGGCTTTGCCCTGTTCTTGGCCATTTGTTTTCCTAGATAATCAATTCCTTCCTTATAAGTATTCCTCTCTAATTTGGGGGGTGGTTTCTATTTTTTTGAATAGGTGGCGTGCCGGTTGCCTCCTGTCGGAGTTTTCCGCCTCTACGCGGTCCGTATCCTCGGGAACCGGTTTTGGGTCCACAACCCTCCGAGAATAGGTGCTTTTACGTTGGGCGACATGTCTCCATCGGGGTAACACTACGGGGTCTTCGCTTGTTTCGCGACGTAGGAAAACCCCCAGCTTGGGGGGTGGGGGTGGATCTTCCCGCTGAACCCCAAGGGGGTATCGCCCCACTACTTCGCCGAACCCCTTTTCCTGTTCCGGAAACCTTTTTTCGGGAACTGGACTTTTTTGGTGATCCCGACGAAGAGGGTTTTAAAAAACCCAGAATGCCCCGAACCGGCAGTCCCGGGGAAATTTTAAACTCTCCTTGGACAGGCTCCAGAGCCCATTTTCCCTTTTTTTGGGGAACCCCCTTGGGGGGGGTTTTCCCCTTTTGTCTGGTCCTGATTTTGATGGACTAACCCGTGGAAACCCCGCTCCGCGGTTTATTGGGGGGTATTCCTGGATGTTTCCCCCCTTTCCAAAAACCGGGTTTTTTATGGGTTATAGGGGGTTTAAAGCCCCCAAAAAAATTTATTAATAATATCCCTTTAAAATTCCAAAAAAAAAACTTCTTCCTTTGATCCCGGTTTTTCCCAAAACCCCCAAAAACCCCTTTTTCGGTTTTCCCCGGACGGTTCCCTTTTTAAACCCCTTTTTTCCCAACCCGGTGGGGGGGGTTTCGGGGGGTTTCCCCCTTGAAAAGCTTCCTGGAAGAATATGATGAAAAAAATTTTAAAAAAAAAAGTCTATGTTCCTTTTACCCCAAAATTTCCTAAAACCCCCTAAAACCCCTATCCCGGTTTCTTAAGGGTGGGTTCCCGATATGCCCCCCTTTAAATAAACCCCCCGGGTGGGGGTTGTGAGGGTTTCCCCCAAAATTTTAAAAAAAAAAGAAAATTATTATTTCTCCCATTTTAAAACCCGTTTTTTTTTGTAACCCAGGGGAAACCCCCCGTTCTCGCGTGGGTCGTTTTTTTCCTTAAAAGCCCCCTTTAAAAAAACCCCCTTTCTATACCCGGGGTTAACCCGGGTTTTCCCCAGTTATCCCCCTTTGGGGAAACAAAAGCGCCTGCCAACGTAGTAATGTGGGCGGCGACATTTTTGTTTCGTTCCTGTAAATAAAAAAAAAAAAACTCCACGTCCTGGGGAAACCAGAACCAGGCCCGCCTGACAAATTGGCGGGGGCCAAATTCCCCCTTTTTTTTTTTTCCCGTAAAAAAATAAACAAAACCCTATCCCGGGGAAAAAAAAACACGGGCCAGCCTGACAAAAATTAAGGCGGGGCCCCTTTTTTTCGTTCTGAAAATAATAATTAGGTACGACTTTCCAATTTTTCCCTTAAAAAGAAACGGTCGGTATTCTTAAAAAAAAAAAAATAAAAAAATAAAAAAACCAGGTTTGGATCTCTTTATCCCCCAAAACCCTAAAACACCACTATTCCTCGATAACTCCCCCAAAAAATTCATAAAAAAAACCCTTTTTTTAAAATTTTAAAATTTCTTAAAACAAGAATCTCTTTAAACTTTCCCTAATTATTGATTTTCCCTGGGGGTTTGCCTAAAAAGGTTTTTCCTTTCTATGAGATGTGGCTCACCAGAGGGGGACTGACTCATTAAAATCCAATTTTGCTGTTCCCCCCGGGGTTTCCCCCGGGGGGTTTTTCCTAAACTCCCTTGTAACGATCTTTTAATGGGGAATGGGGGTTTTTAAAAAACCCTTTCCGTTGTAACCTTACCCAAAATTCCCTCACTCCCCTGGGGAAACTTCGTCCTCCGGCTAGCTCAATTTTGGGGGAAAGAGCCCCCTTTCGTATACCCCGTTGGGGTTTATGGGGGCCCTTTTTAAAGTTCCCCGGGCCGGCAGTTCCGGGGGTAGAAAACCCCATAGTCACTGGTTAAAGGCTCTTTTTGCCTCCTTTGTCTCAGAATTCTGTGAAGCCATAATCTTTGTTGGTGTCCTAATCATTTTCCCCGGCCTTTTTCCGTTTTATTCCCGGAGGCCCTTGGAGGGCCCGTGTTGTAGCCATTCCGGGATTATCCCTTTTTTTAAACCTTTTCCCAAAAAAAACCCTTTTTCAGGGTTGGCCTACCTTGGCCACTAGTTCAAAAAACCCCCTTAAATTAAAAATGTAAAAATCAATTTTTCTGCAAAGTCCCGGTTTTCCC
>JAHBCN010022707.1:0-13122 GCA_019359885.1 Listronotus oregonensis
GTTTTCGCTTTGTTTATATCCGAAGGATATAGTCTGTCTCAAAGTATATCGTTATGGCTTTTGACGGACAATACCCCAATAAACCTTTAACGATTTTATTACCTATTGTTATTGGGAAAACCTATTAATGGCAGGGGTGGGCCAGGTATTTCTTGAGTATTGACTATTAGGTATATAAATATTTCGGCTAATATTTTAGTGGCAGTGATGAATAACCGTTTTTACTGTGCGTTTCGAAAAAGTTGTTTTACGAGAATATAACTATGTCGCGTCGAAATCATTTGTCATTAGATGCATTGTGAAAAATGTGTATGAAACTTTAATCAGTAGACTAATTAAACAAGAAGCTTTAAAACAACTCGTCTACTTACAAAAACTCCAATATCATCGATAAGGGATATCATTATTAGTGAAGAATTGAACAAAAGAAAAAAACTCACCTAATCAGGACCTAATAGGAAGGAAAATATATTGTCTATATGACAACGGAGTTGTTCCTTGGATAAACTGAAAAAAAAGGTAAACGAAGACGAAACCAATATAAACATTAGTCGTGCCACCCTGTTTGTAAAATGGGATTTAAATACACTTGGAGATTTAATTAACTTCAAGAAATTAAATGATATAGGTTAGAAAACAGATCCATTATTTACCTTGATAAAACATTGTTCGAAACACACGAGCCAGTATCCAAAGGATGGGTTGATTCCAGTCAAAACTGATGTCAGACGCAAGCACCTCCAAATAAAGGAAAACGCAATACACGGTGGTTCAGAAGACGGATTTGTCCCGAACTGCTTACTGTTATCTGCAAAGAATATTAAGGATTCTAGCTTGGATTATCATGAGGATACAAGTGCACAACTTTTTGAAAACTGGTTTCAAAATTATCGTTTAAAAAATATTCCAAACAACAGTGTTATTGTCATGGATAACGCAAGCTAACAGCCGTCTGCTACACAAAGCACCAGCTTCATCAAGTTTAAAAACTGAAATCCAGGAATATGTTTCAAAAAATAATAATTAATTTGGATTCAGTTACAGAAAAAGCGCAACTTTTGGAAGTCCTAAATTCATATGCAATTAAAAAACAATGTGTATGTGATAATTTGGCTGAACAGGTTTGGGCATACTGTCTTACGTCTTCCTCAGTATCACTGTATGATTAACCTCATCGAGCATTTGTGGAACCAAATAAAATCAATGACCAGGGCAGAAAATGTTACACCTACTTTAAGTCCCAGTGTTATAAATTTGAAAAAAAAATGTAATTAATAACATTCCAGTTGAAAGCTGGAAAAAGTCAGTACAGCAGATTATAAAAATTGATGACCCTTACATTTCTATACAAAACAACATAAATCCTATTGTAATTAATCTCAATAATGACCATGATAGTGAAACAGAATTGGATTTAGATATTTAGGTTAAAAATGTAATTATGTATAGATAATATAGTTATAATATTTATTAAAACTTTGCATATATTTAATTTCTTAATGTTATTTTAGGATTATACCTACCTAAATAAACAATAATTTATTAAACTTATATTATTGAGACATTCCCTATTGTTCTGTCCTTTATTATCTACTGATCAGCAGTTTTATTGTTGTGGGCAAAAAAAATAAAGGCAAAACCTAACACATTATACTTTAAGACACACAATATAAGTTTTGAGGTTCTTGGTGAATCCCAGATCATTGCTCTGACATATCTCAGGCCTTTGACCAAATTTGGCGTAACGCACTTCTTAAAAAACTTGCAGTTAAACTTTTTTGTTACTCTTCTTTCCAATCGATCTATATAAGTTATTGTAGATATTTACTTTTCCAGCTTTTATCCAGTTAATAGTGGATTAGCTCATGGTTTAGTACTGGGAGTAACTCTATTTCTCCGATACATTAATGATATTTTCTGACCTTTTTTTTCCAGACGCCATCTTGATTTACTACTGTAGTCAGCGCAGCCTCCTCGGCTTTTTGTGCCTAATCTCCCATTTTCTATTATACCAATTCCTTTACTTGTCTTGTTCCTTCTTCAAGTATTCGCAAGGAATGTAAAGCTGTTTCTTCCCCCTCATCGCAAATTCTGCAACTTAGGTCCCATTGTATGAGCCTATACAGGGTGGCCCACCACATTCGCCTCGGTTTTTCTAGGAGAAATGAAAAGAGTTGGGAAAAATACTTTTAGCACAATCATATGTGGGTCTATGTGCAGCATATTTTAAAATTATTTTGAAATATACAGGGTGACCCAAAAAAGAAGTACATATCAAAGTTATATATTTTCTTATGGAACACCCCATGTTTTTTATTTTTTAGACACTATAGACCAAATAAAGGTGAGTTATTGTTATAATTCCTATACCTAAAACTGACCGTTTCTGAGAAATTTAGAGAAATTAAAAAATACAGACCATATTTTAAAAATTGTTTACACCCTGTAACATATAAGGAGCTGCTCCTAATTAAATTTACTGCTTAGCTAAAGGGTTTAAGTTAACTATTACATAAAAGTTTTACCTTAATATTATACAGAGTGGTGAAAAAAATTGCCTCAAAGTTTGCACATATATTTTATTAAATAGCTTCCTAAAGTTAAATGGAACACCCTGTATTTAGTGGCCTATTTTGACGCAGAACTAGATTCCCTTTAAAACTATATTAGGGTTTCCTATACCTATCTCTACTGCTTTTTATGCAAAAGACGTTTTTATATTTGACTTATGAATACTTTTTTATCTTATAAATGGAACACCCTGTATAGTACAGGATGACGCCTGTTAGAATACCTTTGGGCATATAGTTTGATGCGAATAAACCTATTTCTTGACACTCACCGATTACCAAAATCATTTCATCTTCCTTATTTTAACTAATTGAAATGTAACAATCATTCAAAACGCTTATAATTTTAAACTAGGTTAATCAATGATAATCGTTTGATTGACAAATGTCACTATCAAATATTTTTTGTTTGCAAGTAATAATTAACGTCATTTAGGTCAAAGCCGACTATTATTAAAAAAATATAAATATAATCGTACCTTTGGTGACAGTTATATTGAAATGTATGTTTTTATTGAGCCCATTATAATATTATTTTGGAATTTAATTTACCATAAAGTCCAATACTTTTGCTAATAAATAAGAGCATTTTAACATATTTCGTCCCAACAATTAGGATAGTTGTACCTTTTACTATATTTTGATCTCCATTTTTAAGAATGCTTTAATATTTTAGAAATTGCAATAAATTGTAACTTAATAATTTTTACTTTTGCCTGCATTTTGCTTCACATACATCTTATTTTCAGAAATTTAACCTTGTGCTTTTAGCGAATCGACGTAATCCTTAATAAAATGGTTTTTTAATTACAGTACAGGGTGTCCCATTTTTAAGATAAAGAAATTATTTATAAGTCAATTATAAAAACGTCTTTTGCATAAAAAGCAGGAGAGATAGGTATAGGAAACCCTAATATAGTTTTAAAGGGAATCTGGTTCTGTGTCAAAAAAGGCCACTTAATACAGGGTGTTCCATTTAACTTTAGGTAGTTATTTAATAAAATGTATGTCCAAACTTTGAGGCAATTTTTTTCGCCACTCTGTATAATATTGAGGTAAAACTTCTATGTAATAGTTAACTTAAACCCCTTAGCTAAGCAGTAAATTTAATTAGAAGCAGCTCCTTATATGTTATAGGGTGTAAACAATTTTTAAATTATGGTCTGTATTTTTTAATTTCCCTAAATTTCTCAGAAACGGTCAGTTTTAGGTATAGGAATTGTAATAACTCACCTTTATTTGGTCTATAGTATCTAAAAAATAAAAAAATATGGGGTGTTCCATAAAAAAATATAACTTTGATATGCACTTCTTTTTTGGGTCACCCTGTATATTTCAAAATAATTTTAAAATATGCTCTCCACAGACCAACATATGACTGTGCTAAAAGTTTTTTCCCAACTCTTTTCATTTCTCCTAGAAAAACCGAGGCGAATGTGGTGGGCCACCCTGTATATGTGTCCTAGGTTATCGTGCCTTGTTAGTAGCCCTACTGTTTTTCCTTCGTTCTTTTAAAGAACTAACCAGATCTAACCAGTTTGCCTCGTTCTCGGACTTTTAATAGTCAATTTCTCAAGTCTGCTTTGGACAACAAGCTAAAGGTTTGGCAAAACCTTTTATATTTGTTATAAATAAAAGACCGTATCTTTACTAAAAAGTAAAGATAAGGTCTTTTATTTATAACAAATATGAATCGACTTTACCCTGGTGACGAACTCAAAAAATTAAAAACTTTTATACTGGATTGAGACACCAAAAATATTTTTAATTATAATGCCTCAATAACATATTCATGTTTTTTGGGTTGATATCCGTGCAAATTTTATAAAATTTAAATTAATTGCTCCATTTATAATTTATCTTTTAAAGACTACACCACTGTTCCCTTCTTAACCTTCTAAAAAGATTAACTTCTTATTTTTTTTCTTAGTATATTTTTTGCTGACTGTTGACAGAACAAGACGTTTAGAAGTTATTAAAAAGGGAAAGAACGAAACTGATACTATGGAAACAACAAAGAAAATAAGCAACTTTCCTAAAACGATTTTATTTTTAGAAGGGTTTATTTGGCTGGTAATTCCATTTCAAAGTCTAAAGAAGTAAAAAAACATAATTTTTTTAATATATTTTGAAATCTGTTGAGCTAAACTAAAACAAACATCCTAATTTTATTAGGGTTCAGATATAAACTGAATTTTTTTTTAAATTAAATCCAAAAATAGGCTATTGACTTTAGGTTTGTTCCAGCAAGTCGAAAAACCGTCACCGAACGATCACGCTCATGCGCAGTGATTAAAGTGCGTTCCAACAGAGACGTGACAGTTATCGGACGATCCTGTTTGTGTACCAACAAAACTTGGGATCGTTATGTTACGGTTTCAGAACGGTAATTCCGATACATGGCCTAAATTGAAAACTGTTTGGGTTGACCTGCGCATTGAGCATATTGGCACTGGATTTTTGATTTTTAACAGCTGTTTCATGTTTATTGTTTCATATTTCATCTTCATATGTTTACTGTTAAGGAAGGATTATGCATAAAAGTTAAGTAAAGTTAAGTTAACAAAAATTAAGTTATTATAAATTAAGACATTTGTGTGAAAACATGCCAATCAGTTTAAAAATAACAATAAAATTTAGCATACATAGGGCAAATCACTGTTAATAGGGTTTTCGTGATTTCTATTTTATTGGTGCACTCTCTGGCAGCTGTCCGGTAATTTGTTAACTTCTTAAATAAATATTTGTCTAAAAAATATATAATTTTGTTACCTACATTTTTTTATAACGCATGGTAAAGACGAGTTTCTGTAAGCCTATTTTATGATGTTATTGTGTGGGAGTTTAATTATTTTAAAAAGGAAACGTTTATTTCATTTTATGATAAGGTTAAAAAATTAAAATAAGTTAAAAGTTGGTTATCTTTTTAACTTAACTTAATTTTTAATTTATGTGTATAATTAAAACCGTTTGATCACATAATGTTTATCTTTTCTTGTGTGACTTTAACTTATTTTAACTTAATTTAATTTTTCTGCATAATCCTGACTTTATTTAGCGAATAGCGTGCAACGTGCTTTAGCATTTTCTATTTCCTCGCTTGTTTAATTATTCAAAAATATTAATTTTTACACCTCCTAGGCACATCATTAAATTTAATTATCTTTAAAGATGAGTGACGATATTATGACTGATATTTGCTAACTTTGATCACAAAAATAATAAGTAGAAAAGTAGGATTATATTTTCAAAACAAAAAATTCAAAAACTTTTGATTTGACAGTCCCGAAAACGATCCGCAAAGCGATCCAACGTTTATTACTTTTCGTACCGTCACGAAACTATTTTAAGGCCGCGCATGCGTCTAAGCGCACCAGTTCAAAAACGATTTCGAAACGATACCGGATTTCTTGTTGGAACAAACCTATTGTCAAACAAGAAAGCGGTAAAGGAACGTACAACGTTAAAGGGGTGTTCATACGTTTAATATAACAAAAGCGCGGGGTGCTACCATTTAAAGGAATGCATTTTTGAAATAAGTGTGAATTTTTCCGCTTTTGGTTTTTTTTTTTAATTTTATTTAAATTATTTTAAACCAAATTTACAAATGAAATGTCATAAATCGTAGAAAGACTTTTGAAAGGCAATGAAATTGTCTAATAAATTTTTCAAATTTTTTATTTTTTAATAAATAAGGTGGAAAGTTACGGTTAAACTTGACACTTGTAATGTTAAAATAAAAAACCCATTTTTATTTATTATCTTCGAAGGTATGTGCTACAGCAACATGAATTTTTACCGCGATATAGTACAAACAAATCGCATAAAGCTAGAATCGGGTTTACTTGACCGCAGCAAGTGAAAATTATATTGGTATGTTTTATATATATATATATATATATATATATATATATATATATATATATATATATATATATATATATATATATATATATATATATATATATATATATATATATATATATATATATATATATATATATATATATATATATATATATATATATATATATATATATATATATATATAATATTTTAACTCTTATTCTTGGGTATAGGTTACTTGACGAAATTAAAACAACATACTTCAACGTTTCGCCCTCATGTTTGGGGCTTTTTCAAGATATAATGTTCTAAAATAGAAATATAAAATAAGTTAAAATATGGAGACCACCTGTAGACACACTACATTTTTCTTTTAAAATTACATTTACATTTACAATTATTATTTACAAATAATTTTTTTTTATATATTATCATTAACAATTAAACATTAAAAATTAAAAATATGTACATACCTTGAAAGCCTATTATCTGTGTCTCGCCGTAAGTGTGGAATGCGGAGTCGGCAGGAAATAAAAACGTTTTACCATTTTATAACTTTTTTTAATATATATTTTTTTATATTTTACTATACGGAAGTGTTAATTTTAAGGATATGCACTAAAGTGTACGTATACAAAGATTGTCCCAAAACAACAGGTGCAATTTAAAAATAATTATTTAAAAACTCAATTAATAAGGTTGTGGTATATTTGACTTAGTTTATTGATGTCCTGTTTGTCATTTACTGTATTTCGCTCTTTTTTTATGTGTATCATTTATTTTATTGTTAGTTTGTGGTAGTTGCTGTCTTGAGTCAAGATTGTAGTATCCTTAAAATTAAATTCGTGTTTTTCATTTTTCTCGTGTTTGTGCAAAGCAGTTGAGGCATTTTTGGTGTATTTATGACCATTAAGGCGGCTATCCAAATACTGAGTTGTCATACCAATATATTTTTTGGGCAGTTAATACAAGGTATTGAGTATACTACATTGGATTTTTTCTTTTTTGGTACAACACTTTCTAAAGGCGTAAATAAAGGGCTTAAGAGATTCTGCGCTTTATGACAAACTGTAATTTGATGTTTAGCTAGAGAATATTTCATTTTTTCTGACATTTCTTGTGTGTAGGGCATTGCAATGTATTTAGTATTTTCGTTGTCTTGTCTTTTTTGGTTTAGATTGTTATGAAACTTATGTATCCGTTGTTTTTGAATCCGTTGAATTAGCTTTTCTGGGTAATCATTATTTCTCAAAGTCTCATTTACCTTTTTTAAAGTCTCTCTGCGATATTCGGGTGATGTTAATGCGATTGCTCGGTCCAATAAACCTATAATTAAACTCATTTTTTGATTCTTAGGATGGTAAGAATTAAAATTTAGATATCTTCCCGACCACGTGTTTTTTGTATACCATTTGGTTTTGAGTTTGTTATTTGTATGTTTTGGGACAATCTTTGTATACGTACACTTTAGTGCATATCCTTAAAATCAACACTTCCGTATAGTAAAATATAAAAATATATATATTAAAAAAAGTTATAAAATGGTAAAACGTTTTTATTTCCTGCCGACTCCGCATTCCATACTTACTGCGAGACGCAGATAATAGGCTTTCAAGGTATGTACATATTTTTAATTTTAAATTTTTAATTTTTAATTTTTAATTTTTAATTTTTAATTGTTAATGATCATATATAAAAAAATCATTTGTAAATAATAATTTAAATATTGACGACTGTTTTAAATTTAGCTTTATTGTTACATATATTTTTGTCTGTGATAATAACCGTAAATGTGATTTTAAAAGAAAAATGTAGTGTGTATACAGGTGGTCTCCATATTTTAACTTATTTTATATTTCTATTTTAGAACATTATATCTTGAAAAAGCCCCAAACATGAGGGCGAAACGTTGAAGTATGTTGTTTTAATTTCGTCAAGTAACCTATACCCAAGAATAAGAGTTAAAATATTATTAAATTATGGTTAAAGAAGAAAGAAGAATTTTATAATATATATATATATATATATATATATATATATATATATATATATATATATATATATATATATATATATATATATATATATATATATATATATATATATATATATATATATATATATATATCTATATATATATGCGATCAATGTTGGGACGCTTCCTATGGTATTTTTTCCAATGGGTTGTACTGTACATCGATCCTTTCTATAGGTAAGAAAGAATCTTCGCTCCTTTATTCCAGCTGGTCTTAATGTTGTGTACTTTTTTATTAAATTTAAAGTGCCTAAATCTTATTCAATGATAGTAAAACTTTTTGAAGTTGAAGTTTTAGTTTCTGGTACCTTTATAACCAAGACTGTTCCTCTATCTTCAATGTCATCAATGGTCATTTTGACCAACTCATCTCGTCTTAAACCTCCAAAAACACCCATTACCAATATGACTTTGTGTACCAAGTAGATATCATCAGGAGCCTTCTTAATAAATTTTAATATTTGTTCTCCTTCCAAAACTTTAGACTTCTTCGGGACGTATCCTTTCGACTTAGCTTTTAAAAAAGATATGAGACGATGGTATTGCGAAATGTCTATATTTTCATAGACCATCAATGTAGACCTTAGGGTGGAATACTTGGTCCAGAGAGAGTTCGGACTGTATTTTTCCGACTAAAAATAATAAAGTTTGTTAAACATATGTATCAAAATAAAATCAATAACTTACCAGTTCCTGGAAATATGCCATTAAAACGTTTTCGGTTATTTGAAGAATTGCGTTCGCATCTTTCCAAATACCAAATATGCCATACTCCCGATCATACTGTTGCCTTGATTTAACTGGCAAAAGATTTTCGGTCGCTTTTATGGCCTTTTCTCTATATTTGTGGAATTTCTTCCATTTTGAGCAAATCGTTAAATAAAAATGCCAACTGACTAACTGACAGAAACATCAAAGTCAAACTTAACACCAGTCATTACCTACTTACGTATACAGGTACAGGTGCAACTTATTTTTTATATTGCGAATAAATAATGTAATTAGTCATTGAAAAACTCTTTTTGGGTAAAACATAAAGCATTGATGCACCAGGGGCTTTACTGGACTATAATGCCCATCAGGTCGAAATCTAGCCCTCGGGCTATTTCGACCTTCAGGGCATTATAGTCCCAGTAACGCCCTTGATACATAAATAGCTATTATGATCTCCTTTAGGTGTGTAAAAGCAAATAATACATACCCGAAGCGAAAAAAATTAATCAATAATGGGAATAAGAGAGATAAATTATTGTTATTAATTGCGTTTCAAAATTTCTTGTGTGCAGTACGTTCGTTTAGATATATTGGATACAACTGGATAGACGTATTTCAGTTTACAGACGCACAAGTGAGCGATTTGCTCAGTGTAATGTAAGGCAATATATCTTGACCACCCTGTATTTTCAAAAAGACTATTTCGTTGCACAAAAAAAAAACCTTTTAGCACAATGTGAAAAATATAACTCAATAGGGGGATAAGGACTTCTAAGATAAACAATAATCTGAAATATATTTTTATAACGTTCCCAGGACTTATCTCATCAATATGTCGGTTGTAAATATTTTAAGAACCCAAAACCTTAATTTATCGCATCCTAGAATTAAGTAAACATAAAGTTAAACAGTAACCAAATATTGTTCGAGATATTAAACCGATTTTACCATTATGAAAAACAAAAGAATATATAGAAAGACTCTGTTTGTGTAGCGTATTAATTTGATTTGTGAAGTATTTCCATCTTATGATTTTTTTTACCTATGTAAAACAACAAGAAATAGAAAAATCCGAAATTTACAAAAAATTTCATATAGGTTTTTTTTTCTAATCATAGACGGACCTTCTTAGTATAGGAATTAGTAGAATAGATTACTGTAAAGTATTTTATATAATAAGTAAATAGATTTGAACATTAAAGCCGTAAATAAGGATTTAAAAACTAAATGAACCTCGACTTTGAACTACTCGCGCCCTCTAGTTCTAGGAGGCCAAAGTGTGCAATAAGGCATAAAACAGGAACCACGCTAACAAGGCGGGATTACAGGGTTAATATTCCTGTTTAATTGGTGGAAAAGAGCCTTAGCCAGGGACCACGCGATATCAAGTGGGGATCTATCAGGGAAGGGCGGATAGGTTTCATGGAATTTTAAAATCAGTTCTCTGTTCAGATGGTTTTGATCCTAAACATTTTTCTTATAAATTAAATTTCTTTTAATAGACAAATAGATGAAATACTTAAGGGAATTTCACTAAGGGTATCCTTCTTAAGGGAAAAGGTTTATCATTCTTTGTTTTTTTGGTAAAGTAAAAACAGCAGTAAGTGATTTTAAATATTTTTGTTTTCTTAAAGCTTGTATTTCCTAAATTTACCAGAGGGCTGATCTTTTCCAAATTGGTTTTAACTTACACTTAATGAATAAAACCTACGGCAGTTAATTTTACACTAAAATCTAGTTCTCATTGTTATAGTTAGTTCTAATTTTTTTTTTTTGGTTATTATTGTAAATAGTTGCTTTATTTATATTTGTAAATAGATTTAATTGTTTTGAGAAATTCTTCTTTTATTGCTCTGGGGTAACACATTAGAAAAGGGGGGTACCTTTGTGCGCTAGTGCAATCGTACCAGGTGGCAGCAAAGAGCAACAGAGAGAATCCCAAGTACAGAGACGACGAGAAGCAATATAGTTGTAGGCGTAATTGGTAAGATCTTATTACCTAGTAGTCCTTGCATACTAAAACATCAAGAAAGAAGACCAGCCTACCTTATAACCTAGTAGTCCTTGCATACTAAAACATCAAGAAAAAAGACCAGCCTACCTTCTAGAGTGCCTTTGTCATCAGATATAAAATTTCCGTTTAAATTGAAATAACTACCAACTCCGAAGTGGGAAAGTAATTCTCGTATGTCGGCCACTAAGCTACCATTAACAACTTTTACGACAGGTCGCGAGTAATTTTCCCACAGAAACATAAGAAATTTTAAAGGTGGCTAGATTATAAGGTGGGGAGGCATCTGCTTTAAAGGTCACACAGAGTTTGCAGTGTTTTGTAGGGGATCCTTGACAGCTGATCAGTATAAAAAAAGGTTCTTAAGAAACATGTAGTGCCATTTGTTCCAATTGTCGGAAAGAATTTTGTTCTTATGAAAAACAATGCTCGACCGCACGTTGCTAGAATAACAATGTAATTTGTTTTCATTAGTTTATTAAATGTATAAATAAAATAAATTAAAATATATAATATTATAAATACCAAATAACAATATACTAAAATTAAATGAATTACTAAATCTATATTTAAAAATTATAAACTTAGTCCTAGGTCTTCCTGGATTGTACCTAGTACCGATGCTGCATTAGCCCGTTGCACAGCTAAACGAACTCTTTGGATAATGAAACTTCGAGATTTTTTGCATAGTTGAGTTTTGCAAATTTCATTTATAAAACCCTTAGCTTCATCACCCAAAGGACCAAAAGTTTTAACAGCAAAAGAAATGAAGATAAAGCGGTCTTAAAGCTTTTTATATTTTAGATGTTTTTTATTCTTGGCAATACGAGCACCTACTAAATTAGATGTTTTGTCCAGATAGGATTTTGCAAGTTTAATAGTTTGAAGAGGTTGGTATTTAATTTTTAGATTGGCCAGTAGTTAGTCCAGACCTTAATCCATTTGAACATGTTCGGGACTACCTAGAAAGGCGCATAAGAGTTCGTAATATCGCTCCAGACAATCTTGATAAGCTGGAAAATGCTTCGAGAGAAGAATGGGAAAATTTAGATTTGCAGTACATGAGGGCTCTGGTAAGAAACCTTTCACAAAGAATGAGATATTTTATTAGACCCAGAGGTACCAATACCAGATACTGAATTGTAAAATTATCCTTGGAATTTTTTATTTTGTTACGTTTATTTTTTAAATTGTGGAAAATATTTATTATTTTAAAAATGTTTGCCTGTTCGTTGATTTTTAATTGTAATTAAATAAACTACCGTCAAACATTCTTAAGTTTCTTTACCCATTATTTCCAATGAGTTTTAGGAGAGAATTATACAAAATTTAAGACAAAACCCACTTATGCGATACTTTTTGTGACGAGTGCATCTCGAGTAAAAAAGAAGTTTTGTCGAAAAATTTCCTATACATCGTCAAATGGATATGACTGACGCATGCTTTATCAAAAATGCCTCCAATTATAAGAATTTTTAAAAATAAAAAAAAAATGTTAGTTACGGCAAAATAAATTCAAAAGATATAAATAGAGAAATATTTTTTTTTTTTATTTCAAAACCTGAAGCCGGTACCTTTACCAATAATTTTAACATATGTGCATTAAATAAAGGGTGTCTCAACAAGAGCGCCGGATTTATTATTTAAAAAAAAACACATTTTTTTTCGAATTAAGCAAACATTTATATTTTACCTTGAAGAGAAATAGTTGCGATTAAACATGAAATACCACATCCGGCAAATGGCCACCACGAGATCTCTGGCAAACGGTCATTCTCTTCATAAAATTCTGGATAATGTTTTCGCATACCTGTGGCTCTATTTCAGAAATAATGCGCCGTATCTCTTTCTTTAGGCGTCTAATTGTTTGTGGCTTGTTCACATACACCTTTTCTTTAAGGTAACCCCAAAGAAAGTAGTCCATCGGCGTTAGATCGCATGATCTT
>JAHBCN010022708.1:0-13139 GCA_019359885.1 Listronotus oregonensis
CGAAAGTGGCTCATAAGGGATGCTTCAGCCAAACAGGAGTGTGAGCCGTTGAGTTCCACCATGAAACAAAGCTTTACTTACCCTTACAGAAATAATTATGACGAAAAGAATATGGGTAAGTAAATTAAAATTTAAGTTGCAGGCGTTCTGCAGTTCTTTCTGTGTATTTGATAAATTAAGCAATACTATTTTGAAATTGAAAATATAAAGGATGAGAACTACTGCAGAGGCGTTTTTGGTAAAATTTACTTTACGGACACCACGCCGATTTTCATGAATTTTTGCATACAGGATTTGGGACGATGATCAGAATCTAAAATGTTTTTTCGGCAACCTCCGGTTTTTGAGTTACGAGGCCTCAAAGTGGACAACCCTCAAAATTCTCCCTTCTTGAAACTCATTCCCCAAATGGGAACATTCACTGATTAGGCACTAATATATTAAACAAATACACTAAAATTTAAAATAATTTATTGTCTATTTTAAGTAAAAATTATCTCAAATGAATCCACTTTTCTGTGCGTTGTAAGAAGATTTATGATGTATAACTGGTTGCCTGTTCATAATTAAGTTGTCAAAATATAAAAAACTGAATTTATTTAGGGTGATTTTTACTAAAAATATGCAATAAACCTTTGTAAATTTTAGTGTATTCGTTTACTAAACAAGTACCCAATTAGTGTATGTTCCATTTTGATGGTAATCAGTTTCAAGAAGGAGGAATTTTGGAAAAATGTCCATTTTGAGGTTAGTCCACTTTGAGGCCTAATAACTCAAAAACCAGAGGTTGCCGGAGAAAACTGATTTTAGATTCGTGATCAGCGCCCCAAAAAGCCCCTGTATGCAAAAATTCATGAAAATCGGCGTGGTGTCCGTAAAGTAAAATTTTACCGCGTTTTTTAATGCTTTCCCTGTTACTATTTTATAAAATTTGGAAAGCATGGTAATTGTCTCGAAAGTTGCCTCCTCTCCGATTTTGACCAAATTTGGTATACGGGGGTTACGCTGCGTTACGAATCTGAAAAAATATTTTTTCGGCAACGTTTCGTTTTCGAGATATTTATCATCAAAGTTGAAAACCAAACTCACCTAATTTACAATGTTCCTCCTTCTTTTTGCAGAGAATTCTTGATTTTTACACTAAATTGGCACACAATATTTTACAAACACCTTTTAAAAACTTGTTTTTATATTTATTTTACGCCTTTTTTCCATTTAATTGCAAACCTCCACTTTTACACGCCGAAACGTAGCCGCAACCATGTATACACTATGGGTTTTATAAACAAATATGGCTGCTGCCTTTGAACTTGAAAGTACGCAATTTAATAGAAAAAAGGTAAAATAAATAAACATTTTGTGAAAATGAGGTTGGTTTAAGTTTTAACTTTGATAATGAATATCTCGAAAAAGAAACGTTGCCGAAAAAATAATTTTTCAGATTCGTAATCAGCGCCCCAAAAAGTCCCCGCAACCAAATTTGGTCAAAATCGGAGAGGAGGCAACTTTTAAGACAATTACCCAAAAAAATATGTAAAAATACAATAAACTAACCATTTTTTTGTCAGTTTTGTGAATTTTGAAAAAACTCTTTCTTGTTCTTTAAGTGTATTTTAATGAGAATTGATTACCTCTTTACAAAAATGTCTATAATCTAAAGCCGCGTTAAGACCAAAGTCTTCCACTAAGTTTTTCACAAGTTGCGACAATTTGTTGCTTTTTCTACAAAATACAGCAACTTTTTCTGTCCTCCACTTGTGGAGAGACAATAGCCCAGTTGGTGGAGTAAGTTTTACACTATGAGCACAAGTAATTAGCGAACTGGCTGTTTTTTTTAATAAGTGTTTAGAGTATACTGACTGATATTAAAAAAAAGTTCATAGGTCAATCGATTTCCTAAAGTCCAAAAAAATTTTGTTTTTTTTTTCAAAATTCTCAAATATTTCGGTCGGCGATGGAGATAGAAAAAAATACCATCTTGTAGGTGAAGTTTTTTTTATGAAAAATATATTTTGCGTTTTTTTTTCTAAGAATTATAGTTTGTCCGCAAAAAAATCGATAAGCCATTAAGCCATTTATTTAGGTAGTAGTTATTTAAAATAACGTCCGTGGTGGCAGGCACTACCGCGTTGTCTAAAAGGTGCTGTGAAATGCAATATTTGCATGTTTCAGTGCTTGGGCAGCGTTGACGGAACTGGGGCATAAAAGATGGGTTAAACATCGGAAAACCCGGCACTCGCGGTACTCTGGTACTTAGGAGTATATACGTATATGTATATGTCTAATATATATAGTATATATGTATATGCAAATCCTTCGTGAGTTGTCACAAAGATAAAAAAAAAGCCATCTTGCGCTAACAAACAAGCGATAAAATTCATGCTTTAAATGGTTAAGCTGTGCTTTAAACACAGCTTAAGGTTAAGCTGTGCTTTAAATTTAAAATCATAACATTCCACTCGAATACCTCTTACATTATTATGTAGGAATACTTTACTCTAAGGAATTTTAAGTAAAAAATTTAAAAAATCCGACATTTTAATTTTTTTCAAAATTTAAAAAAAAATCATGAGACTATTTTTTTTTTGTTTTTCATTTTTCTTAAGTTATACAATAATAAATATAAATTAAAAATAATTATTTATTTTATTTTTAATAAAATCAGTAGAAATTACACGTTACAAAATTACAAATCATCTGCATTGTGGTTATCATTATCATTGTTTTCAGCATCAGACTCGTCAGAACTTGTCTCTGTTGTAAGTTGTGCAAAATTTTTGCATGTATCAGGATACAAGTTGTTTTATTCGGTGCTCCATATAACGAAAGCAGAAATAATATGCCATTTTTAAAAATCGTTTCATGATGTCTTGGCAATTTAAAACTTTCTATACCTTATCCTAACTTTTCATTTTTTGATTTTTTTTTTCTATGGAACTTATGACAATTTTTTTTCTATTTTCTTACCTGGGCCTTTTCTTACCTGTCGACTATGTATGTTCTGTTCTTTGATTATTCATCTGTTTAGTATAGCAGTATCAAAATTTATCTTTACCTATACTAAGAGAAAAAAATGCCATTTTCTTGTTATACTCAAAAAAATATTATAATTAAAAAAAATTCCGTACTAAACAAATTTATGTTTACAGAGTCTCAAAGTATACTAGTTAACCTACATTTATAGAAACAATTCACCCGAATAAGTGGATTTTTCATAATTTTTCACAGACCAATATATTTATATCGCTATAATCTTTATATTCTAAAAAATTTGAAAATCACGACAAGAGCTGTATTTTATAACGAGACAAAATTAATGAGTGGGAATTTTTATTCGTAGAGTCGGTCACCTAAATAACGATTTCCCGAATTGATTTTTTTCGAATTGTTTAAAAAAAATATTATCTAAACGCTTACTTTTCTATATATATATATATATATATATATATATATATATATATATATATATATATATATATATATATATATATATATATATATATATATATATATATATATATATATATATATAATATAAAATATATTATATATATTTATATATATATATATATATTATATATATATATATATATATATATATATATATATATATATATATATATATATATATATATATATATATACTCTGGTGACGAAACACTACCCAACCTTTATTTTCTTGAATGAAAACATATGTTTCAAATTTTGGAGACATATTATATCATAAGATCGATTGGATATTATAAAGTTTCTATCACTTCGGTTTAACCGGAAACGACATATCAACTGACTTTTTATGGAACACCTAGCTGAATTTGATTCTAGGATCATTTCTGATATAAAATCTATATTAATCATCGCTATCCGTTTTTGAGAAAAGGGCGATTGAAGATGTCCAAACGACCGACATTATGCAGTTTATGGGAAAACAAATAAATGTTACAAAAATTTTATATGTTTAATTTAATTCTCTAAAGACCCTATCTGTGGGGCCATAATAAAACTTAGTTCCGGCTTTACCGAGGGCTGAAATGACTTTTCTAATAATGTTACTCAAAATTTTAATGCAACACCCTGTATATTTTAAAATTTGGATTCTACGGCTCATTCCTAATATAAAATCTATATTAAATAACATACCTATCTTTGTTAGTTTTTGAGAAATTTTTTTGCCCCTGTAACTGCATAATGTGCGGTCGTTTGAACATTTCAATCGCCCTTTTCTCAAAAACTAATAAAGATAGATATAGGATATAATGGTGATTTTATATCAGGAATGACTCTAGAATTTAAATTTTTAAAAATATACAGGGTGTTGCATTAACATTTTTGAAGTAACATTATTAGAAAAGTCAATTTTCGCAGTACTTCCGGTAAAGCCGGAAATAGTTTTATTATAACTTCCACAGATAGAGTCTTTAAGAAGAATTAAATTAAACATAATAAATTTTTATATCATTTATTTGTTTTTCCATAAAACTGCATAATGTGCGGTAGTTTGTACATCTTTAATGGCCATTTTCTCAAAAACAAGCAGAGATAGGTATATGATATTATATAGATTTTATATTAGAAATGATCAGTACAATCCAAATTCGGAAAAATATACAGGTTGTTCCATTGAAAAAAATCAAAATTGATGTTGTTTCCGGTTAAACCGAAGTGATAGACACATGTTATAATATCCAAAATCGGCATCTTAGGATATAATTTATCATCTCAAAATTTGAAAGTCATATGTTTTCATTCAAGAAAATAAAGGACTGGGTAGTGATTTCGTTAGTCACGTATATATATATATATATATATATATATATATATATATATATATATATATATATATATATATATATATATATATATATATATATACTTGATAATTTATTTTCTTGAACCTTTTAGAATATATTCTGAGTTTTTCTTTTTTCTTGGGATTTTTGGTTCAACAACAAATCAAAACTATTTTTGTTCCATGTTAAAAAGTTTTATTTCAGACGTTTCGGCTGATTTCAGCCTTTATCAATGATTTTTCTATCTAAAACAGTTATACAACTAAGCTTTGATGTTCAGAGTATATGTTAACAATGTACAATATTTATAAAAATGTTTTAAATTTTTTATCGACTTACCCAAAAAGGTTATTCCAGATATAATTGTAACATTTTATTCACTTCACAGGTAAAAATTTTATTAACTAACTTAAAGCTACATGGTTAAAAACAGTTTTTTCTTAACGAAGTCTTGGATAGAATTAAGACAAAACACACACTTTGTGGCTTTAATATATTTTCAAGAGGTGGCGGGTGACTTATTATAAACAAAACGCATCATCCAACGATTATAGAGTTTAGAACTGTTATATAAATTAATGTTTTATTTATAAGGGATGTTGCTTATATTAAATACTAAAATAAATTTTTTAACTATTACATTTCCAATGGTCATGTAGATGACTGCATTACTGCAACTCCTAAAAATAAAACCGAAGACATTCTAAACGCATTTAACGATTTTCATGAAAAAATTAAGTTCACTATCGAAATGGAAGAAAACTCAAAATTAAATTTCTTAGATATGACATTATACCACCAAAATAACAAAATAGAAACCGAATGGTATACAAAAAAAACTTGGTCAGGACGCTATTTAAATTATTTTTCACAACACCATATGTCGCAAAAAAATCCGTAATAATAGGTCTAGCAGACAGAGCAATAAAATTAAGCGATCCTTCTTACCGAAATAACGCGTTAAAAAAGCCAAAAATATTTTAATAAACAATAGCTATCCTTTAAAACTAATTAATTCAATCTTCACATCCCGTCTACAAAATCTAAATAATAACCCTCCACAACAAAACATAAACAATAATTTAAATAATAACTTTGTATCAATACCCTATGTACAAGGACTTTCAGAAAACTTGCAAAGATATTTTAAACCCCAAAATATTTCTGTATGCCACAAAGGTTTTAACTTATTACAAAAGGAATTTAGTCCCCTTAAAACCAAAACTCCAAAAACCGAAAACTCATATCGTTTATCAGATACCATGTAATAACTGTCCCAAAGTATACATTGGCCAAACCACACAACATCTTCAAAACCGTCTTAACGGTCATAAATATGACAAAAAAATAAAACCGCTCTAACTAAACATGAAAATAAAACTTCACATAAATTTAACTATACCAACACTAAAATCCTAAAAACTGAACCGAATCAACAGAGGAGAGAATTTCTGAAATGATCTATATTAAAAAATGATAACTCAATAAATGAAAAATCTGACATAAAAAACCTCAGTAAAGTATATTACAACCTTATCAAATAATTATTAAAACATATATTTTTATCATTTATCAAGCATTCATATTAAAATAATAGTATAAAAAAAAACATATAACCTAAACACTACAAAACATACATTCCAACAAATTTCCCATCGGGAAAAAAAACTGTAAGCAGACCAGCAAAAATTCAAAAAATGTTAAGTAGTAACGTAAGCCGAAGGGCGAAACCAACGAACTCAAAGACTAGAATTTGACAAAATACCAATTTGTGGACAAAATATTTTAATATATCGATCTTTTTTGTTTTTGTTTTAGAAAAACATAAACAAAAAGCCAAATCTTAAAATCAACACCAAAAAATGACCATTGGAAATGTAATAGTTAAAAAATTTATTTTAGTATTTAATATAAGCAACATCCCTTATAAATAAAACATTAATTTATATAACAGTTCTAAACTCTATAATCGTTGGATGATGCGTTTTGTTTATAATAAGTCACCCGCCACCTCTTGAAAATATATTAAAGCCACAAAGTGTTTGTTTTGTCTTAATTCTATCCAAGACTTCGTTAAGAAAAAACTGTTTTTAACCATGTAGCTTTAAGTTAGTTAATAAAATTTTTACCTGTGAAGTGAATAAAATGTTACAATTATATCTGGAATAACCTTTTTGGGTAAGTCGATAAAAAATTTAAAACATTTTTATAAATATTGTACATTGTTAACATATACTCTGAACATCAAAGCTTAGTTGTATAACTGTTTTAGATAGAAAAATCATTGATAAAGGCTGAAATCAGCCGAAACGTCTGAAATAAAACTTTTTAACATGGAACAAAAATA
This sequence comes from Listronotus oregonensis, assembly GCA_019359885.1. Classification (NCBI taxonomy): domain Eukaryota; kingdom Metazoa; phylum Arthropoda; class Insecta; order Coleoptera; family Curculionidae; genus Listronotus; species Listronotus oregonensis. The sequence goes on from JAHBCN010022708.1 coordinate 7,138, forward strand.
GTTTTGATTTGTTGTTGAACCAAAAATCCCAAGAAAAAGAAAAACTCAGTATATATATATATATATATATATATATATATATATATATATATATATATATATATATATATATATATATATATATATGTGCGCTTTTTTCTATAAGAGGTTTTATTAAAAACAGAAAATAAATCATACCATTAGAAAGCTGAGATTTCCAACTTCAAAATAATGTATTTCAAATTGCAATTCAACATCTCGTAAGTACGTGTCAGATTATAATGTAACACGCGCTATTCTAAAAAATAACTCCGCACGCGGCCACTCGGGCGTCCCGTGCGTACTACGCATAAGTTATTAAATTAATTTTTTGCGGACAAACTATGCAAAAAAAGTGCAAAATACCTTTTTGGTAGAAAAAAACTCCCCTACAAGATGTTCTTTTTATTTTCCATTTTATTTATCCCATCTCAACATCTCGTAAGTACGTGTCAGATTATAATGTAATACGCGCTATTCTAAAAATAACTCCGCACGCGCCACTCGGGCGTCCCGTGCGTACTACGCATAAGTTATTAAATTAATTTTTGCGGACAAACTATGCAAAAAAAGTGCAAAATACCTTTTTGGTAGAAAAAACTTCCCCTACAAGATGTTCTTTTTATTTTCCATTTTATTTATCCCATCTCAACATCTCGTAAGTACGTGTCAGATTATAATGTAATACGCGCTATTCTAAAAAATAACTCCGCACGCTGCCACTCGGGCGTCCCGTGCGTACTACGCATAAGTTATTAAATTAATTTTTTGCGGACAAACTATGCAAAAAAAGTGCAAAATACCTTTTTGGTAGAAAAAAACTTCCCCTACAAGATGTTCTTTTTTATTTTCCATTTTATTTATCCCATCTCAACATCTCGTAAGTACGTGTCAGATTATAATGTAATACGCGCTATTCTAAAAAATAACTCCGCACGCTGCCACTCGGGCGTCCCGTGCGTACTACGCATAAGTTATTAAATTAATTTTTTGCGGACAAACTATGCAAAAAAGTGCAAAATACCTTTTTGGTAGAAAAAACTTCCCCTACAAGATGTTCTTTTTTTTCATTTTATTTATCTCATCTCAACATCTCGTAAGTACGTGTCAGATTATAATGTAATACGCGCTATTCTAAAAAATAACTCCGCACGCGGCCACTCGGGCGTCCCGTGCGTACTACGCATAAGTTATTAATTTTAATAATTAAAAAAGTGCAAAATACCTTTTGGTAGAAAAAACCTTCCCCTACAAGATGTTCTTTTTTATTTTCCATTTTATTTATCCCATCTCAAAATTTTCTGGGATTTTGAAAAAAAAAATTTTGAATTTTTTTTTGACTAGGAAATTGATTGACCCATGAACTTTTTCTCATATCAACCAATGTACTCTAAACTAATTATAAGTAGAAGAATCAGCCAGTTCGCTCATTACTTATTCTTGTGGCCTCCACCAACTGGGCTACAAATCTTCCACTAAATTTTGGTTTCCCGCGGAATGTCGGTAAAGATCAAAGAAAGTTCATAACTAAAAGTGGAAGATTAGTTGCTGCGCGCTTTGCGCAAGCAACTTGTAGAAAACTAGTGGAGAACTACTTCCCAAACCATTCGCCCCAATTCTTTGACAACAAGTTTTTCACTTGTTGCTTTAAATTTGAGAAGAGCAAGTTTTAGTTTTCTACAAACAATCTTTCGTCAACTTTTAGTTGTCAACTTTAAACACGCCTTATAGACCGAGCGCTCGCGGCAGTCAAAAGAGACCGATTTTTTACAGGCTGCCTTTAATACCGGTGATATTTATAGCCACAAGCTTTCGTCAACTTTTAGTTGTCAACTTTAAACACGCCTTATAGACCGAGCGCTCGCGGCAGTAAAAAGAGACCGATTTTTTACAGGCTGCCTTTAATACTGGTGATATTTATAGCCACAGCTATAGATAGATACCTATTAAGTTCCGCAACGTGTTACTTCATAATAATATATGAACATTAACTTTAATTAGCAAAAAGAAGCTTCTAAATCAACTTTTACAGTCTGCCATTTGTTGAAGCATAAGGCTAGATTGCCAAATCCACAAAAAAGTTGAGGCAGACGGTTTTCTCCAGTACAAGAATAAAGCATACTAATGCTAGTTCGCAAAAAAATCGTGTAACTAAAAACACTTTTTTACAGTCTGCCAAGCACAATTTAGACTAATGTGTGCATGAGATTGACAAATTTTCACAAGGCAGACTGTTTCTCGATATTTAAAAATTGATGCTTAAAAGTTAATTAACAAATTTTTCACAGTATTTCAGAACAATTTTTTACAGTCTGCCTATTGAATAAATAACAATTTTTACAATAAATATTTCATAATTAATTATTAGTATACTAATTCAAGAAGTTTAAAGTGTAGGCAGACGGAGTTAAACTTGTAAAAAAACTTATAATGGTTGACAATTTTTTACAGTCTGCCATTGTTTTCAAACAATATTTAGGTAATAAATAAACAAACTATTGAATGGCAGACGATTTGTAAAGGTAGTTTAAAAATGGTTATTTATTAACGTAAGTTGAACATAATAATTTATTTATTTAAAAATCCGTACATAAAAATGTATTTTTTAAACGTTTGTCACATAACACAAAGCGCTCCTAATTGGTCGAGTTTATAACGACGTCACCTGCTTGATGGCCTACTTGTGATATATTAGCTTTCGAAACTGTTTTAATAAGATTTTCTTATATTATCCATTGTTTTTGTGTGATTTTTTTGCAATATTTTACAAATTCTGTCAAGTACTTTTACCATGGCCAACTATTTTGTAAAAGCAAACAGCAGCAACCTGCGGGGGTTGGGGGTTCGATTCCACTCCATACCTTTCTTTTTTTAATTTTATAATCTTTAAAATACTTCTCAAATGAATTTAAATATATATTTAGGTATGTTTATTAATAATAATTTTTTTTCATTTTTATTATTATTATTATACATTTTTTACATCAAATGTGTGGGGGAATATTTACAGAATTATTGGCTAAACTTAAAGCTTTTTGTGTGTTAATTTATAAATATTTTACACACAAAACAGTTACTTCGTTTTTAGATGTTATACAAACATAGTTAGTTAAAAATTAATTTGGAAAAATATTGATGTTAAGAAATAAACTTCCAGAATCCCAATTACATAATGTGCGTGAATTGTAATTACTCAGAAAACCTCAGTTTTTTATTCTAAAACTATTATGCGTAAATTTTAATTACACAGAAAAACCGGGATTGACCGGGGTCAAGTGGCGTTAGGACGCCATGGTCAGGTGATGAAAGATTGACCGGGGTCAGGTAGGGTTATGTGCATCATGATGCATGCAAAGAACATCGTAGTGCACCTAACTTTACCTGACCCCATCAGCCTTACGTTACTAGCCTACCGCGCGATTCTATAATATTCAAAGTTTCAATTAACGCTAGATGTACCATTATAAATCGTCTGCCATTCAATAGTTTGTTTATTTACTAACTAAACATTGTTGGGATACAGTGGCCGACTGTAAAAAATCGTTAAAAGTCTTACTTTTATTTTGCAAATTAAAAATAGTTTTGCAGTTATATGTATACATCGTATTAGGCTGCCATTTGTTTTATTTAATATTGTGAACTGTTAAGTTTATATTTAAATAACTTTTACACTGTAAAAAATTGTTTTGAAATACTGTAAAAAATTTGTTAAATAACTTTTATGTATCAATTTTTAAAAATCGGGAAACAGTCTGCCTTGTGAAAATTCATCAAGCTCATGCACACATTAGTCTAAATTGTGCTTGGCAGACTGTAAAAAAGTGTTTTTAGTTACACGATTTTTTTGCGAACTAGCATTAGTATGCTTTATTCTTGTACTGGAGAAAACCGTCTGCCTGCAACTTTTTTGTGGATTTGGCAATCTAGCCTTATGCTTCAACAATTGGCAGACTGTAAAAAGTTGATTTAAGAAGCTTCTTTTTTTTGCTAATTAAAGTTAATGTTTATATATGAAGTAACACGTTGCGGAACTTAATAGGTGCATCTATCTATAGCTTGTGACTATAAATATCACCCGTATCAAAGGCAGCCTGTAAAAAATCGGTCTCTTTTTTCTGCCGCGAGCGCTCGGTCTATTAAGATCCCAATTAAAGACGACCATCTGCCGACCGAATGAAAACTATTTTTTATCAAATATCACAGCCCAACAGTCATTTTGGTGCCGGAGAAGTAAGAACTGAATTTATATATTTTTGATGCGCTGATTTTAGAAATATCTTCCTTTTTTTCGTAGCAGCTCTAGTTTTTAAGATAGCCTCTTATAGAATGGGACATTTTTTTAATTCTATAGATTTGAAGATATTACTACTACTATTAGTTTTGCCAACAACAAAAAACAAAAAGTATTAATTAGGCTATTTATTTACATTATATTCATAAAATATATATACACATACAAAAAAAAGGAAAAATCACCTAATAACACAAAAAATACAACTTCTTACTCATCACCAAAGAATTTTCTTTTATACGCCATTCTAGCATGTGAGCCTTCAGAACAATCTCGCTGGAGGCTCCAACAATAGTCGGCCATCATATGACAATCCCATCTTCCTTGATAACGAGTTTCCATGGTTTTAATATCCTGATGGAATCTTTCTCCCTGTTCTTCACTGAAGTCGCCTAAGTTTTCTGGAAACCGATCTAAGTGACTGTGGAGGTATTGAAGTTTAATGCTCATGTTACAGCCAAGACAATTAAATTTTGAAAGCATATTTTCTACTAGTTCTATGTAATCCTCTGCCTTATGATTTCCAAGAACATTTTGTATTACTTCAACAAACGAACACCAAGCATTCATTTCAACTTCGTTCATCAATTTTGTGGATTCTGGATCTTTAACAAGCTGTCTTATCTGAGGACCATCAAATATTCCAGCTTTCAGTTTTTCTGTGCTGATTCCAGGAAATGCATGTGACAAGTATCCAAAACATTGTCCATCTCGATCTAAAGCTTTAACGAATTGCTTCATAAGCCCCAACTTGATATGCAAAGGTGGCAATATTATTTTTTCTCTTGCAACTAAAGGTTCTTTTATTACGTTTTGTTTTCCTTGAATTATGACATTTCTCAAAGGCTTTTTTATCCCAATGCTGATTTTTTGCCCTGCTGTCCCAAAGACATAAAAATCTATCTCTTTTACGGTAAAATGTAATGTAGAATAGATTTAGGTATCTAATAAGATCATTTAGTTCTTGTTGATTGAAACGTTGGGGACTTCCGACATCTGCTCGAAAATTACTGTCGTTATCGGATTGCAAATGCTGAATTTCATCAGACGTTGAAGTTTCTGTGTCATCTTCTGGGAGTGTAGAAAGACTACTGAATGTTGGAATGGGTATTTCTTCAGAATGTGGTACTGGCCTTCTTGCTGAATCTTAGTCAGGATATGTCCATTTTTGTTTATTCTTACGGTTAATGCCTTTAATATTGATACTACAAAAATAACAATCATCGTAATGGTTTTTTGCTTCTCTCCAAATCATTGGTACTCCAAACTTTAAGCAGTTTCTCTTTCTCATTGACCATTGCCGCAAATGTTCAACGCATGTTTTACATACTAAATGTGGAGCCCAAGATTTATCCTGGTCTCCCAAGTGGACGCCAAAATAGGCGAGATAAGTTCTTTTTACAAAGTCGGAAATAGGTTTTCTGTTTTCTTTAAAAGTATATTCACCACATATATAACAGAAAACGTCAGGTTGATTTAAGCAACCACGTCTACTTGTAGATGCCAGAAGTTAAATTATTTTGTTTCGACACAACACTGACCACAATGAACTACAAACTGATATCACAATTTCACTTAATACTTATAAAGACTAACAGTAAAATGAACCGTGTAAGTGTATAAGTATACATAAAGTAACAACCCAGGTAGCGAAATTCGGTCGGGAGGGTTCGGCAGGTATCCGAAATTTGGG